>JASDQU010106756.1:180901-191971 GCA_032191745.1 Picea mariana | reverse complement strand
CTTCTCCACCGCCAAACCACCTAAATCTCGTATCTAAATACAAAAGATACCTTTAAGCCACCATGATGACAATCCAAAATAACAGTCAAAATAGTACTATCCCAAATAAAACTTTTTAAAAAAAGTTTTTGACATTACATTCTTACCACAAGATAACATCAAAAAAGCCTCACAACAGCATGAGTCAGATAGGATACACTAGTATAACTTTATAAAAACTCTTGGTCCCTCATGACCATCATTCCACTGATTGTAAGCGATAGCTCCAAGACGCTCTGATAGGGCCTTTTTTTATAATAAATCAGGCTCCTGATTTTCTTCTCTGTAGAGCAAATGTCATGACAGAAAAGTGCTTGATGAGCTCCCTTACCCGATCTTTCCAACAGTCTATGGTAATGACCTGACCTGCAGAGAACCAATATGTTTTAGCCAGTCAATAACAATTTTTGAATCCCCAATGATGTGGATATTTGAAATAGAAAGTCTATGAGCCAGTGATAGGACAACCCAAGCTCCCAAGAGTTCCGCTCTTGTGTTTGTACCTCCACCACAATTGAGAGTCCACCTATAAATTGTGTGATCATTGAGCTTTATAACACCCCCCACTCCACTTTGTTCCCCATTCCTTTGAGTTGCCCCATCAAACCATCCAATGATTCTGTGTTGGGGCAAGATATGGGCAAATCGTCTAATGGATTTTTGAGTTTTCTGGGAGCAAAGGCAAGCCACAACAACAATAGAAAGAAAGAAAACCTTCTCCAATGATGGAGACTTTGATTCAAATATAGCCAAATTCCTTTTCTTCCAGATATATCAACAAATGAAAGCTAGAAGAAGTTGAGTAACTGTAATTCTTTCGAGCCCAATAATCAAAACAATCCAACATTGTGGAGCCCAACCACCCTATGATCAGCTTGTAATGAGTTAAAATTTTACTCCAAACAGTGCAAGTGAAAGGACATTGGACAAAAATATTAAAAGTCGGTTCCTCATTACCTCTACAAAGAAGACAAAGATCAAGCCCTTTCCATCCTCGCTTAAGAATATTGTTCCAGGTAAGCAGTTTATCTTCAAGGAAAAGACACGAAAATAGTTTGATCTTTAGTGGTAAATCCCAGGTCCATAGCTTTCTCCTCATGCCCCCATTGTTTTTCTGCCATAACTCGACAACCAACATATTATAAACATTCTTAGTTGTTAATATGTCGGTGCAATCGCCCCCCGTCCACCTTAACTCATCCTCACTATCAAATAGATCTATGCTCGCTTCAATCAAACCATGTCTAAAACGATCCCATTCTGATGCAAGATCGCCCACCGATCCCAAGTCAAAACTTGTGAGCGAATTGGTGCAAAAGGTGCCATGTGCCCTAACTCTTCTTGCTTGGTAAAGATAATAAACATGGTTATCATTTAAATGTTTTATCAACTCCATCGACAGATAAGAAGCATTTCCCATCCCCATGATTTCATCCTTTCCCATAATGATTGAATCCCTCGCCCCCTGTTTCCATGCCAGCCAATGCACAATCAATGGTAAGGAATTCGACAAATTCCTCCATGTTTGTGAACCAGTATGAGTAGTTGGAACATCATAGCGCAACCATGTTATCACTGATGTGTGAGGAAAATATTTATCTTTCTCGGTTTACCTAATTCCTCTTAAGATTATTGCAAAGAAATGTTTAGATAAAAAAAATGATCTCCTTTGTTGTTAGTTTGTCTTTAAGAAAAATTTTAATACTATGCCTAGAGAAAACCTTTTAAAGAGATCAGAAGATTCAAAGGTTCCTTTATAATTGAGAGTTGTAATGATGAGTTGTACGTGAAAGTTATTGCTAAAATAATAAATGTAATATATGGGTTAAGCAACATAGTCCATTGTCCCAAAAACACTTTTTGGAATTTATGTTGATAAGTTAGAGGCATGTTTGGAAGAAATAGGTTGCATTGGCACTACCTTCGTACGGATAGCTCTTCTTCTTTACACTAATGATGTTGTTCTTTTGGCAATGAGCCATTATGATTTTGAAAAACACAAAAGAATTCCCAAATATTTATGTTTTAGGATCGATATGTCAATGAATATTAATAAGACTAAGGTTATGATAATAGAGTCCAAGAAACATTTACCCTAATTTCACTTATGACAATGACAACTTAGAGGGAGTTTATTTATACAAGCATCTTGGAATTCACTGACATCACAAGCTTCACTAGAACTATAGCATGGAGAAAATAATTAATGGAGGGTGGAACACCTATTTTAACCTTGATAACAACTATAAAGAAGTGGATTTCTAGTTTTAGTAGAAAAAGAAAGCCTCTTTGATATCCCTCTTATTTAAGTTATCCTGTATCGTTATGAAGTTTTGGTTGCAACATTTCTAGAGAAACTTGGAGGAAAATTGTGGTGGAATCCAAAAGTGTTTTATAGTTTATACTCTTAAAATTAAGAGCAACACGTCTATCACATTCTCTTCTTAGATGTTGGGCTTTCACCTAATGAGAATAAGGCTATGATAGGAACATAATGTGCAAGCATAAAATATCTAACATTAAGGATAAAATGCTTCCTAGCATTGCTTCAAATTATAATAAAAGTCACTTGAAGCTTAAGAAAATATGATGTTATAAAAACATTTCTCAACTAAAACAAGGATACAAAAAAAGACCACTCTCTAAAATATCTTTATAAATATAAGTTTATTGATATCAACATTATAATATATATAATATTTTTAAAAATACAAGCCCGGCCATACGTCGTGTCTCCATCTCAACATCAGACATTTGTGGGCAATTGGTAGTAGGTTAAGGTAATGAATTCAACATTTAAGTTGTTCCAGATCGGAAACCATGAACGAGTGAGTCCCATGCTCAATGAGGTCAGTGGACGGCTGAAATGACGAGTTGCTGAGTTATGAACGCGCAGTGAAATGAAATGCGGGATACAGAGGTTTGGAGTTTTATCATGCATGATCCAGGTATGAGATTGGCATGCTGATACTTCAATTAGTACATCATGCAGCAATTAATACACCATGCAGCAACCTCCCAATGATTGGGTTGTTGCATGGTGGATAGCCTCGGGCATGGAATGGGCATGCTGATACTTCAATTAATACACCATGCAGCAGCCTTCCAATGATTGGGCTGCTGCATGGTGGATCGCCTCGGATATGGGATGGGCATGCCGATACTTCAATTAATACAGCATGCAGCAGCCTCCCAATAATTGAGCTACTGCATAGTAGATAACCTTGGGCATGGGATGGACATGTTGATACTTCAATTAATACACCATGTAGTAACCTCCCAATGATTGGGCTGCTGCATGGTGGATAGCCTTCGCCCTTACTCTCAGCCAACGCCTTAATCTTACGGACATCGACAATCAATTAGGAAGAATGTTTCATGGAAATGTGTTTTTGTTTTATCCATCACGCCGTCATTCCTCCATGAATCGTGAGGGGGAAGATGAGGATCCAGCCAAAATTATTATAGAGGCTATGTGCAAGCTTCTGGTGCAAACTTATATTCAATTTGGTTCTACAGTCCATTAACACATACAGTAATTTAGCACGGCTATGCCTTAGTTCTTGAATCGATTGGAGACCGCATGGAAGGTATTGGAATAAGAAATCCAATTTACTGATTCAACTTTTTAAATGGTCTTTGTCAATTTTTGTAATGAAAGTGCTTTACCCTATCCAAAATAAGGTTGCTAAAGGTTATTAAATTATATGCAATAAACCTGTTTTTTAAATCAAAAGCATGGGCATGTTAGAAATTATGGATGATCTTAATTTTACGTTTTTATGTGCAATAAAATAAATTAATTTGAGAGCTATGTAATTTTGTGTATTTTTTAATTTTTTAATTACAATTATAATTTTTTTTAATTACATAATTATATAAAGTTAATATTAAGTAAAATAGGTTATGTTTTTATGAGCAATAAAATAAATTAATTTGAAAGTTATGTAATTTTGTGTATGTTTTAAATTTTTTAATTAGAATTTTAAATATTTTTTATGAAGTTAATATTATGTAAATTAGATTATTTAAGGAAAAAAAGTAATTAACATTTTTTTATAAAGTATATATTTAGTTTATTCTTATTAATTGAAGTGTAATTTTTTTCAATGTTTTATGTAAAAATGTTAATGAATATATATACTTTTCAAATTGAAATTATGATTAGTTCTTCAAATTTGCTCAACTCTACTACAAGAGGGTCATTTCACATCTTAATTAGGCATTCTTCTATGTTTAAGTCAAGGAAAAGGGTGCATGAGGGTCTTTTTTGTCTCCCTACTACATCATTTTTTTGCGCCCTCGTGCATAATTTTGTTAACTTTGTCTAGTCAACATCCTTATGTGTTTCTCAGTTGAGTCTTTTGTCCCCTTTAGATGTCCTTTTAGCAACTCAAATTATGTTGCATTACACTCTTGCATCTTAATGGGTTAAGTAGGTTAGTTAAATTAGTGGGTTAGGTAAGATAAGTCAATGGATAGGTTAGGTAGGTTAGTGGGGTAAGCTATGTCAACTAGATAATGTTAGGTGGGTCAAGTGGTTTAGTTTTTGGCAATGTGTAGCATAGTAGTTGAGTGGGGTAGGTAGGTTAGGTGTGGTAGGTGGGTTGGGTTAGTAGGAGTAGTAGGTTAGGTTTATGGTTTAGGTTATAGGTTAGGTGGATTATTAGATTAGGTTAGACACGTTATGTAAGTTAGTAGGGTCCCAAATTTATGATTTATGTAAATTAGTTAGGTTGGCATGGTAGATTAGGTAGTTTAGGTGGGTTAGTATATTTAGTAAGTAGGTTAGGTGGGTTAACATTTAGTAGCTTCTAGCATAGTATACTAGGTGGTTAATAGGTTGGGTAGATTAACAAGTTAAGAAGTAAGTTAGGTAAGCTTGTGGGGTAGGTGGGTTAGTTAGGTTTGTGGGTTAGGTAGGTTAGTCAAGTGTGTTAGGCTAGTTGTGATAGTTAGATTAAGTAGATTTGGTGGGATAGTGATCTATAAATGGGTGATGGTTGTCGTAAATGGTGGTTGTAGGAGTTTCCATGCAGGTCAGTGAGTGAGAGTGACCCATTCTACCTCGAGACAACACCCAAACAACAAAAAGGAAGCGAAGGATTCGAGAGTATCCAATCATCTATCCTTTGAATAGGCCTAATGGGTTGATATTTGAATAAGGACAATGGCCCAATGTTGTGTATGAAGATCTTTCAAAATGAACCAATGAGATTACAAAAAGAGGACACATGTGGTCTTCAACCCATGTATTGAAGACATATTCTAGAAAAGATGCAATAAGAGATCCAAGAGTATCCAACCCAATTAAGAAGACAAAAAAATGTCATACTCCCTCAAAGTGGTGCATGAGGGGTTTGGGTATGTGACAATGTTGTAATGTCCCCACTTTGGGACATCATCACAGTGCAGAGGTTTATGATGACCAGAGTAGCCAGATGGATGTTATAGCGAGTGCAAGGGTTATTGAGAGGCATTGTGGGGTCCAATTTGCATTACTCATCCTATTCCATCATTATGAGCCACTCCACATAGATTGTCTTTGGTTCTGTGGCATTCCGATGATTTCCATGGTTTTGAGTATTTTTGGCTATAAGTCAATTAAATTCACTAAAGAGGTCATTTTGGGCACTATACTTGGAGGAACCTCTCAGTGTAATAGCTCATTGGAATCGGGAGGAACAACACTACAGGATAGGATGATGAGAAGTGACTTTCAGTGGCCAGGGAAGCCACAAGGAGAGATAAGGTGTTTTTCAGAGGTAAAAATGTTAATTAATTAATTAAAGTGATTTAATTAGTTAATTAAATATTAATAAAATGAAAGTCACTTTGGAGGCACAAGGGGAGAAAAAAGTATAAAGGAAAGGCAAGGGCCTCTACTCATTATTCGTGTATGTTTATCATTTTGATATCTGGCTTCTAGATAGAGAGCCCATACCTTGGGGGTTTTGAGGGTTTTGACTTAACAAACCCTAGAGGGTGATTCGATGGTGAAAGATTCCACCTAGCTTGTCCCAATCTTGGTCTCAGGGATGCAATACTCCCCCACACCATTCTAGTTCAAATCTAAATCAGTGCAGGAGGGTTCTACACCATCCACAGGCACAGGAAGAAAGAGAGGGCACACCATTGGGGGTTTCCAACAAGGGGGGTGCACCATTCAGTGAAGGAAGGTTTGATCTAGCCAAGGAGAGGGGATTTTGGAGATTTGAGCATATGAGTTCTTCTTGCAGGATCTTCACCATCATTCCTAGTGCTTTTTGAGAGAGTTCTATGGTACCGATTATTTCCTAGAGCATTGGGACGAATTGGAGAGAAGGAGGGCATTTTTGAGATTCATATCTATTCAGTTTGGACGGGTTATACTTCAGATCTGACCCTGAGACTTCACCTAGTGACTTCTAGTGTCCCGATCTATATTTCTAACAAGTTTCAGGGCATTTGGAGGCCTCCTTCATCATGGCCGAAATTGTAGGGTTTGACAGTTTTAGGAGGGCGCAACTCCATTGGAGGATTCAAAATTTGAAGGAGTTTCCCTTGGTCTTTTGATCTGAGATTCCAGGAGGGGATTATACTCATCTCGATCTACAGTTCGACATCTTCAGTGGAGAATTTGGAGGCCTCCTTCATCAAGGCCGAAATTGTAGGGTTTGACAGTTTTAGGAGGGCACAACTCCATTGGAGGATTCAACATTTGGAGGAGTTTCCCTTGGTCTTTCGATATGAGATTTCAGAAGGGGATTCTACTCATCCCGATCTACAATTYRRCATCTTCAGYGGAGCATTTGGAGGTCTTTGACAGTAAGGCTGAATTATTGAGGCTATTCAGTGATCCAACAGGACATGGGATCTTCCAGCTTGGGGGTTGACACTTCAAATGGCTAGATCTTTCTTATATTGGTATTCATGGTGTATTCAGCCTTTGGAGGCTTATAGTATCTTCTTGGAGCATTTTGTAGCAACTCCTATTATTTTATTGGATCCATCTTTTGAGCATTCCAGATCGACATCTTCATTGTAGCAGGTTCTTCTATTTATGAATAAAATCATATCTGAGGTGTTTTGGCTTGTCTATCATATTGTTGAGCTTGCATATGGTTGAGGTATGTTCCATTACGGTATCTTCTTGTTTATTTCTGCAAAACACATATAATTCATCAACATAAACCCTAAGGATGAAATCAAGAGGCCAACCTGCAAGTAAACACATACAAACAAGTAAATCAACAAAGTGTTTGACGAAATACCACAACCAGTAAAAGTTTAAAAAAGACACCAAAACCATGATGTTCCTTTCATATACCATGATCTCATATAGGTTAAGAGGATTGGTCTATGGTAACATATAAACCTCAATATAGCATTACCCTTATGCTCATAGGGCATCCATAATGGAGTAGTGCTTCCTACTAACATATATGATTACTAATATTGGGGTGAGCTTGCTTGATATTATTGAGGTACGTCATGACAGTGATGATGAGGTGCGTGAGGATGGAGCAATAGATGTTTATTCAGATCAGTTTGATGATGACAGTGACTCTTGCACAGAGGCTAGTGACAGTGACTCTACCATAGAGGCTAGTGATGGTGACTCTTGCACAGAGGCTAGTGATGCTTGCACGCTTGAGGAGGATAGTGACCCTTGCACATTGGAGGAACAATTGGATGGACAGGACGATAGCACCAGTGTCTCAACAGGCATATCACATACCATTGATGACCTTACACCTCAGCAGAGTGGTGACACTAGCAAGGATTCACATGTGTTAGCACCTAGAGATGATGAGCTTCCTATGATGGTCATGACACATATGTCGTCCTTCTAGAAACCCCTGATAGCCACGTCACATGAGGAGGTTAGTGGCATGTCAAATATGATGGATGAGCCTAGGGTGAGGGATGCGCACCAGGGAAATAGGGATCCACAAACCCAGGAGGAGAGACATGACATGGAGACAGTGGACCTTACACACATAGATCTGCATGAGGATATTGAGTCACCACTTTTGGAGACTCCCTTAGTTGAGTAGATTGTGGAGATTGACAGGTTGATGGAGCACTTACTTCCAGGATTGGCCGACAGTGAGGAGGATGCACTCTTTATTGGTCAGGACGACCATAGCACGTGTCTGGATACATCTATATGGGATCCAGGAGCAAATGATAGTTGCAGGTTGAGTGCACATGAGGATATGGCTGCCCATACATGATACAGTGTGATTCAGGGGGAGATAGCATCTAGTGATGGGGTGTAGTGGCATACAGGAGTACCCAACAACATAGTAGACAGTGGACAGTTCATCATGTTATCTTATGCATAGGGTTTTTTTGGGGATTCCAGAGTTGACACTAGCAGTGAGGGATATGAGGTGGCACCTCAACATGACTATGATCAGGAGTCACGCTACTTGACAGAATAGTTGAGAGTCAGTGAGGATATGATCATGGCAACCACCAGGCGCATTGATGACATGCATGCATTGATGGCCGATTGTTCCTGGAGGTCATCAATGGAACATGATAGTTCAGATGAGGCATTTTCCATAGATGACTTTCATACTCGCTTAGAGAGAATGTCTGTGATGAGGTTCGACTTCCAGCAATTGTTGACAAATAGGGACTACCTATTGGAGATTGGAGAGATGTATCACAGAGCCTTGAGGGAGCAGGAGTTGGGGTTGGATCAACTTACTCAGGAGTTAGAGAGCACTCGAGGATTCTTGAGAGGCACATAGACATCCCTTCAAGAATCAGAGTCCAGAGCCAGGGGCAGTTTTGATGATACTTCCATTTGTGTCCCAAGAGGGATTGACCTTCATGTAGAGGTTGATCAAGTAGTGCACCCAGGATCCATGATGTTGCAGGGGTATACAGGGGACTACCTGAGTATGCAGGAGCATAAAGTGGTGATTGATGACTCAAAGGTTTATAGTGAGATCCAGAGGGGTGTATTGATGTGCAAGGAGGAGACACACTTCAGGGAGCATGTAGATGCCCTTCCTTTGTAGCAGCACACAGTTATGAGAGGTCACCTTCGCAGTATCAACAATTGCATGGGAGATGAGACATGGAGAGTGGTTAGGCCGAAACCACCTGACATGAGTGCATTTATGGCATATAGTAGGCCAGAGGTGAACCGTGATGGGAAAACAGTGGAGGCCTTATGTGTGATGATGAGAATCATAGGCTATATGATAGAAAATATCTCAAAGGCCGACATAGATACATATACTCATGAGAATGAGCATGGGGGACTTCCAATAGTGATCAGTCTGACACAAGAGCAGCCAGCGGAGATTGGAAGTGATAAACTTCCAAGTTTTCCATGGGATATGGGAGTCTGTTTTGTTAGCAGGCTGTTCATGTTGACCCATGTTGCACCAGAGAGCCACACAATCCACCTTGGGTTGGTTTGAAGTGGGCTTGCAGGTACTTGTCCTATGGGGTGAGACCTTTTCTTCCTATTGATCATCATGATAGAGCATGGAGATGTTTGGACAAGTACTTCTTCTACAGAGGTGTCTTTATTGATACAGTTTCTGGACAGCAGGTCCAATGGTTATAGGTATTTCAACTGGAGGACCCAAGAGAGGAGGATTCAGGATGTATGCAAGGGGTAGACAGCCACGGTCAGAATAGTGTAGGGCTAGCAAGGTGATCTTCAACAGAGGTTAGCATGGGACCCAGGGATTGCAGGGTTGGGAATTTCACTGACTGACAAAGGTGAGTGGACCTTTGCAGGGGGAAGTTGTTCTAAATTTTCATTGAGCTTTAGTGTGGAGAGGAGCGCATCACTTGCGGGTGTCTCATGAAGGTCTTGCAACACCTCATTCTGGCATCAACATGTGCAAATGATGGAGGCCGTAGGGATCTTGATAAAGACTTGGAGGATGGATTCATTCTGAGATGAGGCCATGTGTCATATGCAGGAGACTCCCAAAGATGGTATACTTCAGGGTTATGCTTCCCAGGGGATAGCAGTTCATGACATGATATGGGACCAAGGGGGCAGGGTGTATGAGTGTTCATCTTTGGATGGGCTCGACTGTGTATCCCAAAGGTGGACATGGGATCCTGGTATTTTATTTGAGGGGATTTGGTTATTGCTTGAGGATTAGTAATTTTCTATCAGGGAGAATTGTAATGTCCTCACTTTGGGACATCATCACAGTGTAGAGGTTTATGATGACCAAAGTAGCCAGATAGATGTTATAGCGAGTACAGGGGTTATTGAGAGGCATTGTGGGGTCCAGATTGCATTACTCATCCTATTCCATCATTATGAGCCATTCCGCACAGATTGGCTTTGGTTCTGTGGCATTCCGACGATTTCCATGGTTTTGAGTATTTTTGGCTATAAGTCAATTACATTCACTAAAGAGGTCATTTTGGGCACTATACTTGGAGGAACCTCTCAGTTTAATAGCTCATTGGAATCAGGAGGAACAACACTAGATGATAGGATGACGAGAAGTGACTTTCAGTGGCCAGGGAAGACACAAGGAGAGATGAGGTGTTTTTCAGAGGTAAAAAGGTTAATTAATTAATTAAAGTGATTTAAATAGTTAATTAAATATTAATAAAATGAAAGTCACTTTGGAGGGACAAGGGGAGAAAAAATTATAAAGGAAAGGCAAGGGCCTCTACTCATTATTCATGTATGTTTATCATTTTGATATCTGGCTTCTAGATAGAGAGCCCATACCTTGGGGGTTTTGAGGGTTTTGACTTAACAAACCCTAGAGGGCGATTTGGTGGTGAAAGATTCCACCTAGATTGTCCCAAGCTTGGTCTCGGACATTCAATACTCCCCCACACCATTCTAGTTCAGATCTACATCAGTGCAGGAGGGTTCTACACCAGCCACAAGCACAAGAAGAAAGAGAGGGCACACCATTGGGGGTTTCCAGCAAGGGGGGCGCACCATTCAATGAAGGAAGGTTCGATCTAGCCAAGGAGAGGGGATTTTGGAGATTTGAGCATCTGGGTTCTTCTTGCAAGATATTCACCATCATTCCTCGT
>JASDQU010106756.1:147438-165750 GCA_032191745.1 Picea mariana | reverse complement strand
TATTGTTATAGGGACTTCAATGGATGGGGTTGTTGTGCTTTTTTGTGTTAGGTTGTTTCTCTTTTGAATGTTGAGGAGGAAGGGGTGTCCTATGAGAGAAAGAACACCACAAGTAATACTATAGTTAAATCATTTTACGCTGCATTGAGAAGCCCTTCCTATATTTTATTGAAAATCTTCGAAAAGCAACTCAAAATTTTAGCCCTTTATGTAATATAAAATCTTCGAAAAGCAACTCAAAATTTTAACCCTTTGTGTAATATAGACGGCTCTATTTATATCTTAGGAGTTGAAGCTATTGCATAACGATGGCCACATTTATTTTTATTTTTAAATAGATTATGTGCACTAGGGAGACCGTGTGGAAAGCATTGGAATAATAACTTTAATTCCCTCATTTGATTATTCTCACACCTTTAAATTTATTGATTCAACTTTTAAAATTGGTTTTGGTCAATTTGTGTGATGAAAGTGCTTAACCAGATCCAAAATTATGTAGATTGAATATTATCATTTTAATTTAATATTTTTATGTTGTTAATATTGTGTATGATTTGTCTCTGAGGTGTAGGATACTTGGTGACAGAATGTGTTGTTAAGGCGCTCTGTGATGTTAAAGTTACTGGTTCGAAACCTGCGGGGACAAAAAATCCAGCTACTAAATAGGTAGATTACTATTTAGTAGCTTCTCGCATAGTATATTGTTAGGTGGGTTAGTAGGTTGGGTTGATTAACAAGTTAATAAATAATTTAGGTAGGCTTATGGGTTAGCTAGGTTAGTGGGTTAGTGGGTTATGTACATGTTAGGTGGGTTAGGGGGTTAGGTAGGTTAGTCAGATAGTGGATGAAGTGTGTTAGGTTAGATTTGATATTTAGGTTAAGTAGGTTTAATGGGTTAGGCCAATAGGTTAATTTTATGGGTTAGGTTATCGGTTAGATAGGTTAGTAGGTTATGGAGGTTAGAAGGGTGGGTTGGATAGGTTACTGGGTTATGTAAGTTATGTGACTTAATGTATTTTAGTTGATTTACATGATCAGGTAGGTTAGTGGGGTGGTTAAGTGGGTTAGGTGGGTAGGTTAAGTTTATTAGGTTATTACGAGTGCGTTAATAAGCTAGTACAAATCTCACTAATCGATGACTAACCCGTATTGACCTAACACTTATCCATTAACACCCTTAAATGTTAATCGGCAACTAACCTCTCCAACCCATTAAATCAAAACCATAAATCCATTGGTGCATCAATATAAGGTTAGGAACATGGACATGTATAAAAAGTAACACACACTAATTATGCTAATCCTAACTATGCTCTAACAAAGTAAGATAATGTCAACAATAATGGGCATGTATAAAAAGTAGTAGGTCCATAATGATGAAGGGGTTTGTTTTATGATATCCTTATAGAATGGGTATGGCTCACCTTTTAAGGATGATTCATTAATGTTTCGTTAGTCATTAACTCAAAAGTGAATGACCTACCAAGTGGTGAGGCTTGGGAAATTGAAGAAAAACATTGCTAGTTGATCTCAAGAACCAACTAAGGGCATAGTTTAGTTGGACTTAGCGTTTGTTGGATCTTGGTGCTAAGAAGTGGGAAGCACTAAAGAAGAGCACCGAATTATGTCTAATGCTAGCTAAGATAGAGTTAAAAGTATGTGTACTAATCAATGGTCAACAAAGAGGAGGTGTTGTTGATGGAAAGCCATGTAATGGTGAATGCAAGACGATGTTATTTGGGGTGGGAATTCATTATGCTTAGAATGGGAGCACTCAATAATGGTGGCATGGCATGTTACATTGTGTGTTAGGCCCCACCTATTAATGACAATGATGGTTTAAACCACATATTGAAAGTGATAGAGATATTTGATAACATATTGAGAAGGAAAAACTTAAACTAAAGTCCCCAACCAAATGTAGGTTACAACACCACTTGCAATATAAGTTTTTGGTTATAACCATGAGATCAAGATTACAATACTAATTGTCATGAAACACTAAAATGTTGTGATAAATTTAGCTTCAAATTTGATCATGATAGTCACTAGAGGTGAAATCTATTGCAACCAACACATGATGGGAACTCAAGGAGTGCTAATAAAGAAAAATAATAATGTTGTATTAGTGTGAAATTGAGTGGCCATGATATAGCTCTGCATAACACTTGGGTGTACTCATTCTTTAGTTGCTTTGTCATATTCAAGCACTGCAAGAATGGAGTTTCCCATGACGATAAAGGTGCATGTCAAAATAGGGATATCAGAACAATGATCGAGACAAGATCGAGTCTGGTCACATACGAATGACCCTAATTTGACAACATAGCTAGTGCTTGTCAAAGTTAAAGGTGTATCAGCTTTGAAGATAACTTGCACTGCAAATTCTACGACCGGTCCACAACCCAGCTCATATATTTCCATCTGTCAAGGATATCCTTGCCACGGTTTTCAAAGTATTGAACTGACACGATCTAACACTACCCTTCTGAGCATGCGAAGAAAATAAGGAAAAAAGAATGAACAAGTGACACCCCAAATCTCCGACGTTGTAATGCTATACTGGCTGGAATCTTTGTGCGCTGTCTCATGTCAACTATTAACAGTTATACAGCTCGCAGTTTGACCGAGATATCAATAAGTATCGCTGGAACGCTCTTGAAGCGATGCACGTGAAGACGCTCGCCAGATTCTACAGCTCAGCTACTGCAATCTGCAAAACTCGTACGCGGAGTTTTGAACCAGTGACCTCACCGTGACGACACAAATGCTGTGGATTATCGACGAGCTCAGCTACTGCAATCTGCAAAACTCGTACGCGGAGTTTTGAACCAGTGACCTCACCGTGACGACACAAGATGCTGTGGATTATCGACGAGGAAAATGTGTTGGAGAATGCATTTTCGATTATACACTGTAATCTACACACATATTTATTTATTCATTCAATAGAATAGAAATGAGTGAGTAGTTTAAACATTATGGTTTTTTTTAATAAATCTATTTTAATCTGATCAAATCTCTAGACTTTTCCTCCTTTATCTGTTTTAAAGTGCAAAAGGTTAGAGCTTAATATACAATTTTCATTTACTTAATTTATTATTATTATTATTTAAGAGTTACCCTGTGAGCTCCACATTAATTTAAGCATGGAATCACACATCTACCTAATACAAGTTGTAGAATGCACCTCTCTACCTAATTATACAAACTCAACTCAACCACAACCACATAATTTATATAATGATATAATAATAATTTCCTTCAATCATATCAATTACAATTATTCCTAATGGATATTGTACAATGCTCAATTCTCTCCCTTCGTGATTTTGTAATTTGCAAATCTCGTAACTATTTATCTCCCTTCGGTGAGCCTTTGTTCTGTTGGGCAGCCGAAGCAAAACATAGCATAAAACAAAGCATAAACAAGCAAGATCAAACATGCATTAAACTAAGCACAACAATCGCACACTCTGACACAATGATTTATGTGGAAATCCAATGAGGGAAAAAACCACGGGCAATGATTATCAGTATTCTTATTATTCGAGAGAGAATTACAATAACTTTCATAGGCATACAATCATCCTATCCTCAGACACTCTGCTCTATGCTCCTTGCACTCACATTGTACTCACACCTCTATGGGTATGCTTGCATATATAACATCTATCACTCAGTTACACAAACTGATCATGAATAGATCACATAGTTACACGAGCATTTCATAAATAGATTGCATGCATGCACATTAACATAGATGTATGCATGTGCATGTGCATGTGACTGCATGAGGAAATTTGTTGGCATGTTTCCAGCTATATCCACCTTGACAACAATTTACTTGATATATCATGCCCTTAATTAATTCATCAATCAGCTTTACTGCAAGAGAAGCCAAACACCATCACAACTTTGCAACTTCTCTAACAATACCGTTACGTGAACATGTCTGCACGATTCACTCCAGTATGGACCATTATGTCTCCATCAGTAACCTATCTAATAAACCGATGCACTTGTCCAAATCTCATGAATCATAACCACAGACCAAATCACTGCAACCACTGTAGGTGATACTTGTGCTTATGTGTTTGAAGCACCCATTTCCATGCTCTTGACTTGGTTTTACCATGTGTCTACTGACACCACCAACTGCATGTGAAATGATGACCATTTCTCCATCGCAATCATCAAACTTCCTACTAGCATATAATACTCGAGACATATAAACCTTTTCTTCTTCATCAATTAGAACATAAACCTGAAGAGAATTTGCAATGGAAAGCCAAATGGATTTTACAAGTTTCACATTATTCATATTGAATTTCCTGAGTATCTTCACCACATACTTTTGTTGTGATAACGAAGCTTACCATATTTCATGTCTTTGTGTATTTCCATGCCCAAGTTTTTTTTTGTTGCTCCCAGATCCTTCCTAACAAACATCCTAACCAACCGAGACAACATGTTGATCTCAACCATGCTTGTGCTTGCAACAAGCATAACATATAACACCGAGATAATGAATATACCATAAACACAATGGTAATACTCACTTCTTGTAAAATTTGTCTCACCATGAAGGAATCAAACATCTTGTACCATTTGCCTAGCATGCTTCAGGCCATACAATGATTTTTGAGTTTGCAAACAAATCTTCTATTGCAATTCTGAACTAACCATTCTGGTTGTTCCATATACATCCCCTTATCCAAAAACCTCCATGTAAAAAAGTTTTAACATCCAGTTGTACTATCACAACTAGTGCTAGCACAACATAAATAGAAGTAATATTTTAACAACTGGTGAGAAACCTTCATGGAAATCAATACCGTCCAAATACCTTTCTGCTACCAGCCACGCTTCGAACCTTTTATATTTTACTATGTTTGATTTTATAAAAGGAGATACATCAAACACTGCATCTTTTTCCATGATGATTATGTGGGTAGTGGGATCCCATAGTCTGCACCCCTTAACATCATCATCATATTAAAGATCTACCTATTTGATCTGAGTCCTGCTTAGACTACTGATAAAAAAACATAAGCATCACAACTGAATAATTTCACATTTGATTAATTACCAAATGACTTGTTCATACCTCTTCCTAAATCTCCATGTCTTTTGCAATCAATGGTGACCGAGTTACCAGATAGCACAATCGCTTATGTCCACAACTATTGCTACAACTTGGCATTACTGAACATGCCTATTCAATCCCAACTTCCTTGTAATACTTTCCAAGTTCCATGGATATGAACTTACCTTCATCACATATTCTCAAACACTTGATTGACCTGCCAACACATCAACATTTCTACAAACCCACCTTTCTAAACTGGACAAACTGCTCCACCTTGAACTTTGAATTCGAATAACCTTGACCAAATCTGGCCAAACCAACCAAGTAAGCCTTCACCGCTTTCCTCCAGACCCATTTACATTGGAGTTCACCAAGCCTTTTATAGGATTCATTACATGCAATTCATGGACACAATACCACGGGATACCCAAAAAACTTGGACTCGAAAAACCACCTGCTTTGACCTAAAAACCAGATTTAACTCATTAACTCTTTCACCGAGTCAAGGTTAACCCNTCTACCTAAATCTACATCTAGAATTTTCATAGGTGACCTGATAAACCAGGGGTACGCATGTTTATCCAAGTCTTACAGACATATTCCCATTTACATGCAATCAATAATTTCTACAACTCCAAAGTAAATACATTTTTGTTTTATTTCACGGTGACTCAACCATCACCGCCCTGCACCTTCTATGTGAACACAGGTGGTGAGACACAACAGAAAGACAAAACTTCATCAACCATACTTGTAGCTGAATTTGCTTCTTTTATGGAGTCCTCTTTGGATGCTTGTTGTCTTTTCCAACAATCATTCTTGAGATGCCCATATTTTCCACAGAACCAAAATTTTGCCTTACCCTTACTGTCTTTTGACTTAGACTTGGATGTATCTTTCTGATATTTCCCTCCTTATGTAGATCGACCTCTGACCACCATTGCTCTGATACCACTTGTTGGGAAGCGGAAGCAAAACATAGTATAAAACAAAGCATAAACAAGCAAGATCAATCACGCATTAAACCAAGCACAACAATCCCAAACTCTGACAGAGTGATTTATGTGGAAACCCAATGAGGGAAAAAAGCACAGGAAATGATTAACGGTATTCTTATTATTCAAGGGAGAATTACAATAGCCTTCATAGGCATACAATCATCCTCTCATCACACACTCTACTCTCTACTCATTGCACATGCTTGCACTCACATTGTACTCACACCTCTATGGGTATGCTTGCATATATAACATCTATCACTCAGTTACACAAACTGATCATAAATAGATCACATAGTTACACGAGCAGTTCATAAATAGATTGTATGCATGTGCATTAATATAGTTGCATGCATATGCATGTGATCGCATGAGGAAATTCGTTGACATGTTTCCAACATGCTCTTGGAGATTGCAATTGAGTGGAACGGAGACCGCATGGAAAGCATTGGAATAATAACTTTAATGCAGTCATTCAATTAATTCTCATATCTTTGAATTTATTGATTCAACTTTTAAAATGGCCTTTTTCTCATCTCTTTGAATTTATTGATTTAACTTTAAAATGGTCTTTGTCAATCTTTACTATGCATGTAAATATCCACCTTCTTACAAAGCATTGTAAGAGGTGTGTATGTCATGGGATTTGAATTGCTTTCAGATTCTATGACCTCTATATCATCCTCTTCAACATGAGTAATAGAGTAGATATTGTTTACTCTTATAAGGTTCCTATAAGTTATCAAATCATATGCAATAAATCTATTTTTCTAATAAAAACATGAGCATATTACAAATTATGAAGTAAATTTAACATTATGATGTTAATTTAATATTTTTATATACAACAAAATAAATTAATTTGGGAGTTTGTAATTTTGTGTATGTTGTAACTTTTTAATTATAATTTTAAATCATTTTTAATTACACAATTATATAAAGTTGATATTTTCAAATCCTATTAATGTCATTGGATTTCAAGGGTTTCTTTTTGTAAGGTTATTAAAGTTTGAAATTTTGGTGCTCTTGAGGAGTTACCCAAAAAAATCTAGCCATGTTTAAGGTTTGTTGTGGCCTAAGCCAAGTGCGATCTCCTAGCACACTAGGAAACAAAAAAAAAAAGTTAATATTACATAAAATAAATTATTGGAAAAAAGAAAATTATTCAACATTTTTTTATGAAGTATGTATTTAGTTTATTCTTATTAATTGAAGTATAATTTTTTTGGCAACATTTTATCCTAAAAATGTTGAATGAATATATACTTTGAAATTGAAATTATGATTAGTCCTTCAAATTTGATCAAGTATTGGTTGGAATGAATTCTCAATCACTAGTACAAGAGGGTCATTTTGCATCTTAATTAGGCATCCTTCTATGTTTAAATCAAGGAAAAGGGTGCATGAGGGTCTTTTTTGTCTCCCTGTGACATCCTTTTTTTTCATCCTCATGCATATTTTTTTAACTTTGTCTAGTCAACATCCTTATTTGTTTCTCACTGGTGTCTTTTGTCCTCTTTAAATGTCCTTCTAGCATCTCAAATTATGTCGCATTAGAATCTTGCATTTTAATGGGCTAAGTAGGTTAGTTGAATTAGTGGGGTGGGTAATATAAGTCAATGGGGTAGGTTAGGTAGGTTAGTGGGGTAGACTATGCCGACTAGATAATGTTAGGTAGGTCACTTGGGTTAGGTTTTGGAAATGTGTAGCATAGTAGTTGAGTGGGGTAGGTAGGTTAGGTGTGATAGGTGGGTTGGGTTAGTAGGAGTAGTAGGTTAGGTTTATGGTTTAGGTTATATGTTACGAGGATTATTAGATTAGGTTAAACAAGTTATGTAAGTTAGAAGGGTCCAAAGTTTATGTTTTATGTAAATTAGTTATGTTAGTGTGGTAGATTAAGTAGTTTAGGTGGATTAGTAGATTTAGTAGGTAGGTTAGGTGGGTTAATATTTAGTAACTTCTGGCATAGTATACTAAGTAGTTAATAGGTTGGGTAGATTAAAACAAGTTAATAAGTAAGTTAAGTAAGCTTTTTGGGTAGATGGGTTAGGTCAGTTAGTAGGTTAGGTAGGTTAGTCAAGTGGGTTAAGTGGGTTAAGTGTGTTAGGTTAGTTGTGATAGTTAGGTTAAGTAGGTTTGATGGGATAGTGATATGGAAATGGGTGATGGTTTCCAAAAATGGTGGTTGTAGGAGTTTCCATGCAAGTCGGTGAGTGAGAGTGGCCACCCATTCCACCTATAAACAACACCCAATCAACAAAAGGAAGTGTATAGCCCATCTAAGTGCCTGATTGCGTGAATAGACAATGAATTGCTAAATTCAAGAGGCTGAGAATGGAAACTCGGATAAGAGTTTGCAATAAACAATTTGTCATAGCCATTGATCCCATTGAGCCCAGGGACTCCACAAAATGGATGGTCGATGTCATTTAAGTGTTGTTATTCTTTCCAAGTATTAATAGAAATTGATTTTGAATAAGAGCTATCAATAATACAATTTGAAACTCATCATATCAATCCATGAAAACATGTGGCAAAAAAAATTATTTCACACAATAATTACACAAAAACACATAGCAAACTCATGACACAATAAACATCATATTTACCCTTGAAACCCAAAAGGGGAAGATTGACTTCTAATGGTTGTTCAATCTTTATTTCGACAATTTAAGTTACAATGCAAACTCGTGGCACTCTCAAATGTTTGGCAATTTACATAGTCAACTTTTCTTTAGCATCCCCTCTTCTTTGCCAAAAGACCCTCTGCGATTCGATCAACATGAAGATATAGACAAATTTGGGAGTAACGGGAAGGTTAAGTGTCCTTGTCCTTTCATTTTCCATGGGAAACGAGAAGGCCAAGCGTCCGTGTCCTTTCATTTCCCACTCCTCAGTTTTTCTCTCCTATCTCATTTTATTTTTCTCAATTATTTTCCCTTTCTTTTTTTTTCATTTAATTTAATTTTTTTAGTACTTATTTTGTACTTATTTTTCATTTTATTTTTCTCAATTATTTTCCCTTTCTTTTTTTTTCATTTAATTTAATTTTTTTAGTACTTATTTTGTCTTTTCTTTTTCTTCAACCCGCATTAATTGTTGAATTGTTTTTTCATACTATCTTTCAACCTTTCATTTTTTTTGTTCAGATCCATTTCAAATTAGTTAGGCCAATAGGTTAGGTTTTGGGGTTAGGTTATAGGTTAGGTGGGTTAGTAGGTTATGTAGGTTATAAGAGTGTGTTGTTTAGGTTAGTGGGTTAGATAAGTTATGTGACTTAGTGTAGATTAGTTTATTTAGTGGAATGACTCGATCGACCATAGGGAGATCAATGGAACAAACTAGGGATAATTTTAAGGATGTAAATTTATCTCAAAATGTAGAAATTGCCTCTCCTTAATATGCAAATTATAAAATGTTTAGACATATTTTTGTAAAAATATTCAAATTTATAGGGATTTATATAGTTTCTATAAAATTTGAGTTATTTTTAAGGTAAAATAATTTTATTCTATAGAATTTGGGTGGATCATTTTTAGAAAAAATGGAAATTGTCAAAGATTTTTTTGGAAAAAAACATGGAAAATTAGCCCATGGGAGAAATTTAGCCCCTAAAATTCTCCCTAGAACAAACTCAAGCACTTTAGGGCAAGGGTGAGAAACACCTAGTGAAAATCAAGCCAAGAAATTTATGTCATAACTCACATGGAATGATAGCCAAGATGTTCCAATAGCACACAAGGTCTCCCATGATTCATGCCCAGAAAACATGATCACTTTTATCCATATTGTCAAAAAAGGAATATAAGTGCATGCCCTAGTAAGAGGATTAGTCAAGTAGGAGAAGAGAACTAGAACTACTATGTAGGTTACTGGGCGGGTTACTAGGTTAAGTGGGTAGGTTAGGTTTGTCAGGTTATTACAATTGTGTTGATAGGCTAGGAAATAGCCCACTGAGCCATGACTAGCCCATATTGAGCCTAACACTTAGTTATTAACACCTATAAACACTAACAGATGACTAACCCCTATAACCCATCAAATCAAAGCCACAAATCCATTGATGCAATCATATAAGGTCAGAAAGATGGGCATGTATAAAAAGTAGCACCCATAGTAATTATGCTAATCCTAATTATGTTATAACAAGGTTACATAATGTCAAAAATAATGGGCATGTATAAAAAGTAGCACTTGCACTAATTGAGGGATTTGTTTCATAATATCCTTGTATAATGGGTAGTGCTTGCCTTTTAAGGATGATTCATTAGGCATGCACTCAAAATTTAATGACCTACCAAGTGGTGAGACTTGGGAAATTGAAGGGCAACATTGCTAACTAATCCCAAGCACTAACCAAGGGCACATTATAGTTGGATTTAGTGTTTGTTGGATCTTGGGGCTAGGAAGTGGGAAGCACTAAAGAAGAGAACCAACTTCGGTTTATAACTAGTTAAGTAAGATCTAAAAGCATGTGTGCTAATCATTGTTCAACAAAGAGGACCTGTTATCGATGGAAATTCATGTAGTGGTGAATGCAAGACAATGTTATTTGGAGTGGGAATTCATTGTGCATATTGGGGTAGTACTCAATAATGGTGACATGGCATGTGACATCATGTGTTAGGCCCCACCTATTAATGGTGACAATGATTTTGACCAGATATTGAAGGTGGTAGAGATGTTTGATAACCTAATGAGAAGGGAAAACTTAGACTAAATTCGCCAACCAAATGTGAGGGGATAACATATGTTGTTGGTTGTAACTAGAGGGTTCAAGGTTATAACACCACTTGCAATATAGGTTGTTGGTTGTAACTAGGGGGTTTAGGGTCAATTAGTTTCAAATTTAATGGTTGTATCTAGTGGAGGTGAAATCTATTACATCCAACTTACAATGCAGACTCAAAGACTGCCAATAAAGAAAACAATTATTGTTGTTTTAGTGTGAACTTGAGTGGCCATGATGTAGCTTTGAACGACACTTAGGTGATACTCATTTGTTAGTTGCTTTGTCATAATCTGGTACCACAAGAGTGGATTTGCCCATGTCGATAGAGGTACATGTTGAAACAAAGATATTAGAATGACAATCGAGACAAGATTTAGTCTCGTCACATATAATTGACCCCAATTTGACAACATAGCTAGTGCTTGTCATAAAATGTAATTCTCATGTCATCCTTAGTGCAAAGCATTGCATACTTCTCCAAATATTTGAGTAAGAATATACTTTAATAATATAAGTATAGACACAACAACAAATCACTAATCACTAGAAGAGTAAAGAGTAGAGGAGAGAACACTTTAAAGTCCTTTGCTTATCATTAACACACACTCACCTCAACATGTTCCACATAAAAGGAGAGAGAATATGAACAAACACATATATTCATCAAATAACCAATCAACTATTATGTTAGTAGAAAGGTTATCCTACATAACCAATTGACCTTTATGTTAATAGCACAATACCCCACCCCACATGCAAACTTAGACCAATCCTTACAATCAATACGAGACATTAGACATGAAGAGAGGAAATGAACAATATGTTATGTTACATGATAGTAAGCCAAAGGATTAACCAAATTAACCAAGAATACCCAAATCTCCTAGGTCATAATGCTATAGTTGTTGGAATCTTTGTGGGTTGTCTTATGTCAACTATTGACAGTTAGACAGCTTGGAGGTTGACAGTTAGACAATTAACTATTGATAGTTAGACAGTTCGTAAAGCGGAGCAAGTTTAGATGCTCGCCAGATTCTACAACTAAGCGACTGCACTATGGAATGGTATTGGATAAACATTCTACCTTTTGGGTTTTTTGGCCGGAATCCGACAATGTAAATTTGGACAAAATTGCTATTCTTTGTTGTTTAAATTGCATTTTTGAATACATAAATGGATTCAGCATGTTGAAAAACCCCTGGAGCACTCAAATTATACAAACTTAGCCAGTCAAATCTGCAAATCCAATCATTCATCACCAGATTTCGGACAAAATCAAACGGAAAAAGTTGTTGGAAAACACCCAAAAGTAGAACATTTAGACTATTGCTTATAAAATAACCGTACGCGGAGTTTTGAACATGTGACCTCAGCGTGACGAAATAGGACGTTGTGGCTTATCGGCAACTTAAATGTGTAGGAGAATGCATTTTTCTTGATTATACACGACGAACTACAAAATTAAAATACCTTCTATATATATCAGTTTATAGTGTGTATTCTTTGAATTCCCTTAAGGAACCAAGGGTTATATATTTTTAACAAGGAAAATAAGAAGAATGATATTTTTTTAACTATTTGATGTGATTTTTTTTTAAATAATACATGTTAAAATTCATGTTATTATCATCTTTTAGACAGTTTGTTAAATCATTATTTTTTAATATTTTGAAAATTTTAAAAAATATAATGAAAAAAATAGAAAAGAAAAAAAAGTTAAAATTGAAAAATATCATTAAAATTAATTTGAAAAATAATATAAAAGAGATATTATATTAAATATTGAAATTAATTAAATTGTTAAGAGAAAAATGATCTTTTATCATTTAAAAGAAAAAGAGATAATACATAACTAACTATGTACTTTTGTTAGGCTCTTAAGATAGATCAATGGGGTAGGTTGGGTAGGTTAGTGGGGTATGTTATGTAGGTTAGATAGGGTTAAGTAGGTCAAGTGTGTTAGCTTTTGGCATAATAGGTGAGTGGGGTAGGTAGGTTAGGTGCAATAGGTGGTTTGGAATAATAGGATTTGTATTAGGTTAGTTTTATCGTTTATGTTATAGGCTAGGTGTGTTATTAGGTTAGGTTAGATAGGTTATGTAGGTTAGCAAGGTTGGTTGGGTGGGTTTGTGGGTTATTTAAATTAGGTGGTTAGTAGTAGGTTATGTAGTTTAGGTGGGTTGGTGGATTAGGTAGGTTAGGTGGGTTATCATTTAGTAGCTTCAAGCATAATATGTTAGGTGGGTTAGTAGGTTCATTGAAATCAAGTTAATTAGTAAGTTAAGTAGGCTAATGGGGTAGAAGGGTTAGCTAGGTTAAGTGGGTTAGTGGGTTAGGTTGGTTAGTCGGGTGGGTTAGTTGGGTGGCTAAGTGTGTTAGATTAGTTGTGATAGTTAGGTTAATTGGGTTTGATGGGTTAGGCCAATAGATTAGGTTATATGTTAAATGGGTTAGAAGGTTATATAGGTTAGAAGGGTGGGTTGGGTAAGTTAGTGGGATATGTAAGTTACATGGCTTAGTGTAGTTTAGTTTATTTGGTGGATTAGGTAGGTTATTGTGGTGGGATAGTAGATTGAGCAGGTAGGTTAGGTTTTTTAAGTTATTAAAAGTGTGTTGATAGGCTAACCCATATGTCACTCATCCATCACTAACCCATAGTGAGACTAACATTTACCCATTAACACCCTAAAATTTTAAGCAATGACCAAATAAAATCAAAACCAAAAATCCATTCATGCATTAATATAAGATCAAAACAATAATAAGAGAATTCATTTTAATCTATATTAATGATTAGTATTGTACCCATCAATATGAGAAATTAAAAACTATTCACAATGTCAATTATAAAAAACATCAACTTAAGTGTGAAAACAGATTGTCCACAAGTAATTTTTTTCATTGAGCAAAAGTATCAACATAATACATTCTTTGTCATGTCAATTTAGTTTGGTAAAATTACCCCCATTTAATTCATCACTTGCATCTACATCATCATATTCTTGACTCGGTACAACAATCACAATAGGTACTTCTCAAAAATGTTTTTTTGTTTAAGTGGAGAATGAAGAAAAACCCATTGATTTTCATCCAAGAAACCAAGATGAAACAAAACATACTCGTAATTTTTTGGAAAAAAATATGGTTCAACATTTGCCACTAATAATTCCATATGTGTGTCAAAGGCATATAAGTTACTATCATTCTCAGAAGAAACATATATCCTATCAAAGATGCTAAATGTTAAATCATTTTCATTTTAAAATCACACATTTGAAGGACCTATAATCAAAATCGATAATCTTCTGGAGGTTATTAAAATATTCAACATGACCTTGAATTCAATTTCTACTCTTGAACTTGCATGACTTGTTTGATCAAAGGCATCTAACACTCCATTATCACATGCCTTTTTTTGCATGATCCACACTCTCCTCTTGAAAATAATGATCCTATGCCCACCTTATAGGATATGTTTGTACCTCCATGTGTATGATGATGATCACCATCATCATGATTGTTAATGTCCACTAAGACCAACTTTGGTTTATCAAACCTTAAGTATATATAAAAATAAACAATCTTAATCTTGAAACAATACGCAAATATTTATACCTTCGTTAGAATATGCTTGAATAGATATAAACGTGGAATGTTTTTCATTAATGTGATATACATATAAGTACATGATCATGACCTTTGGATTCGTCTTCCAAGAGGTCTCTTGGACTCCTGGTGACGATTCATATTCACTTGACTATTCATATTCCATCTCAAGTGATTAATACAATAACCCTAATGGATTATGTTTTCAACATCATCTCCCTTAATCTAAAGGGGTGTACATGAGTCCAAGCAGAGAGATGAAATATTGAAGTGGACAACTACAAATGGTTGAATATGCTCTCTAAATCTAGTGGTTTTGGGGTGACCACAAACTAAATGGCTAACTTATAAGTTGATGTCTTATACTAAATGGTGGTGGTGGTTTAAGGAAAACCGAAAACCCTAGAACTTGTCTCTAAGGATCAATAGTTCTCAGAACATTTCCTAATTTATCTAAAAGTTGGTGTCTTCTGTTAATATGAAGTTCTCTCAGATGAAGGTTTAAAAAATGACCACAAATTGTTGTCTAGCGAAAGTTGTAAATCTTCTACTACATTGAGTTTTAAGATGACCACAAATTGTCTAGCATAAGTTGATGTTCTAATGGTTCTAATGCTAGCTCACTTGTTCTTGCTCGATTGATAGAACTTTGAAACTTGAAGCATGACTATCAATCACTGATATTATCCTCCCCTTTCAGGTACAAGGTGAGAAGATAAAAATATTTCTATTTCAATATGTGTCAATACTTGAGAATGAATTCTTAAGTATGGCCCGTATATCTTCTTTGTTGTTGATTATCATTGCCAAGAAGTGATCCACCCATGGTGATCTTTTAATTTTTCATATTGCTTTCGTTTGAAACATCTATCTAAAGGATGATTATGTGTTCCACAACGCTCACAAGGATGAAGATCAAAACATAGATCTTCCATGTGGCCAACTCGATGACAATGTTGACATTTAGGAATCTTCTCTTGAACTAGAGCAGGTGAATATGAACTTTCTCGAAGCAATCCAAAACATTCTAATTGGATTGGTTTGGTATAATCTGGAATATGAAAGGTAGCTTACTTTCCATATTTGATACATGTTTTGTGCTTATTGTCTTTAATTTCTTCCCAAGGTCTGATGATTGGATTGGAAAGAGAAAGATGAACTTGTTCATGCACAACTTCATCGTCATCTACACTCGTATCTGAAGTTGGCTCGATGAGTTTTCCTTCATTGGTTGATGATATGAATCATCATCATCATTATCATTGAAAAGAGGGTTGTTCTAAATAATGACTAGTTCAGAATATTGGAAGATTCTTTCGTTCAAGTTCATCATGAAGAAGTTGAATATGAGTTTGAAGCAGTTCTACTTTGGTTTGTGAAACTTGCAAACAAGTTAGAACAGATTGAAGAGTTGCTTTGTTAGTTGTGACCATATTGTCAATAATAGATAGTATTAGAGTATTCAATAACTCTAATAGTTCATCAATTCCATCCATTTAAAGAATAACTTAGAACTCAAAGGGTTTCTTGCAACTCCACCCTTTAACAATCATACTCTACAATTCAAACTTAGCAAATGAAGGGTGTTGACTTCTACTGAAAAGGCATCTATTTGCAGTGTAATTCAACTTGATTTAAAAAAATAAAAAAAACACAAGTAAACTTACAAAATGGCGATTTGCAAGTATACCTTGATTCTGAAGTTGAATTGATATTTAGGGTTGAATGTGTAACACTGACATGCCAAGCTAGTATGGGTGTTCCACGTCAGCAAGCGAGTATTTATATGTGGATGAATCCTTCTTGAACAACTATGTGATTGAAGAGATTCACTTTGGGCGTGCCAAGTATTGTAGGATTTGGGATTGTAAAACAAATTGAGTTGTCGATTAAGCCCAAGAAGTTGTCTCTTTCACTTGGTTATCCTCAAAAGTCAAGCATTCACCAAGAAACTCATTGTAGAAAGCTATTGAAAGATGAAGAGGATATGTCCAAAAAAAACAACAATATCAAGACAAAGAACTATGTCTTTGTGTACTAGAAACTCGTATACACATGGCATGGATGCAAGGTCATACATGCGCATCTGCTCTATATTTTTTGCAAGTGCAAGAAACTTCTCTTCCTCCGAGAGAAATTTCAAGTCCAATATCTCTTCATTGTAACCTATAAGCTTCTTGCTAATATTTTAATCACATTTTCCTTCATCACTTTCATCCAGGTCATAAAAGAGAGAACTCTAATCAGTAGTAACGCACAACAATTCTTGAGAAGGGATAGTAGGACAACAGATACAAAGCCTCCCTTCAAGTCTTCTTTGTCAAAGATAATTATTGCATTCGAGGACTTATGTTCATATAAGAATAAAGCACCTTCTTAATACCATATGAATAAATCCATGCTACAGAATGCACACAGCTTTACTGGAGCACCAAGATTGAATACGAGTTGAAAGTGGTCCCCTTTTATAGCATCAAAGCTATCAAAATTCAAACAAAACACTCGAGTGGATCGAACCACCAGAACGAATCTGCGGGGATATCACCTTGTTTGGCATGATCTCCTGACCTCTGAACAATTCGGTTATTCAATCAGTCTTTACACACTCACCCTTGAAGGGATAGGGAGAGGATGAGTGAATGGAAATAGTAGAGGAAGGGCCCCAAAAGGAAAGAAGAGAATCGGTTCCTCTGGTTCATCGGGGCGAGTCAGCTTTTCAAATTAGTGAATGAGTTTTTTATACCCTTTAAAAATCGTTTGCCATTAAAATCTCATTCACGTGCCAACTCGTGCGTTCATTCGTTCTCTGTGATAATAAATCGAGGGTTTGTATGTCATTAGAAACAATAACCCTAATGTATTCTGAGATATTTCGAGCTACGAAAAATGTTGAAACATTGTGATAGATGCACCCTTTGTAAGGAGATATTTCGTGCTTATGTTACAGATACCTCTTCGCAAAGTAAGATGGAAGTGGTAAGACGTTTTTCAACTACATATAAAGTGGGTGGAAAATGTTGAAAGTATTTTCCATCAAAATTGATGCCACTATTGGGTATTCTTCTCCCGTAGTTGTGTGATATCCAGGTGAAATAAATATAGAGTGTTCCAACTGTTATAGACCAGACAGAACATCAATGGGAGAGAGGGTTTCATTTCAGGAAGGAACAAAGAAGAAGAAATCAAAGAATAAAGTGGACAACATAGGCGATTATCGAGAGTTTGAATACATCGTGTGGGTTGCGTGAAGGTGGAAAAAATACGAGAGGCCAAACATTTGCATCAAAATTTTTAACTCTTGGAAACAGTTCGTGGATAATCTACTAAATAGATGGGAGTATTCAGAGACAACACGGGAGGAATAAACCGACGAGCTGGTAGAGACAGACCTACAGAGGTGTTTTTGCACACATGAGGAAAGACTTGCAAGCAGAGGGACAATCATGAAGGCAGACAGACATTTCTGCCTACATGAGAGAAAATATAATGCCCAGAGTAGAGACAACTCAGATCGGACCTTAAGAATTATAGGTTTTGATACCACTCTTACAATACACTTGAATAGAGATAAACATGGATTGATTTTCATTAATATGATACACATATATACATTTTTAGATTTATATTTCAAGAGGTCTCTTGGACTCCTAATGATGGTTCCTATCCAATTGATTATTCATATTCTGTCTCAAGTGAATAATCCTAATGGATTGTGTTTTCAAGAAACTTAAACATATATAACATTTATAGTATATTACATATTTTTGTTCTCAATTTCTATGTTTAAAGAATTTTCATTTTCTTTGTTACTTAGACCCATTTTATAAATTTCCTCATTCACCCACATGTTTTGTATACTCTCCATTCCATTGATCATGCAATTT
>JASDQU010106756.1:132892-147338 GCA_032191745.1 Picea mariana | reverse complement strand
GTTGAAGTTGAACATGGCAGAAACCACTTGATTACCGATCATTGATGAAACCGTTAACAAGTGCGAGGGAAATCACCATTGATGTCAATGACTCCCAAGGTACTCTAGTACAATCCATCGAGTGTGAATGAGTGATTTGAAGTTGAACATTCGACGGAATCTTTTGATCAGGGGTCAATGATGTAAACCCACTGTCGAAAGCGAGGAAACCTGCCATTGAGGCATGCAAGTTCCAAGGTACCAAAGAATTTCTAAGTCTTGTTTCTGGATAATGAGCTGAAGTCGACGGAACAAAAATCGTCACAGGAGGGCCTTGATGTATCCTCCATCAATGACACGAAATGAGTAACATATTTTGAAGGTGAAATAGAGTATGATGTAAGTTGGACTGGACAGGGGGAAGGCCGACACAGAGAGAATGGACAACTGCAGATGGTCAACTCAATAAAGGTTTCAGATGGACTTCTCTTGAACATATGAATGACACGACCAATGATTTGGCAGCATTGACTCATAGATGACACAAGGTGTGACCTTGTAGCAAATCAAATGAGAGACAAATGGATTTCCCAAACCGGCTTCAAATAATGAATAGGGGGTGTCATGTTCAAGAGTGACGCTTACTGCCAATCAATATGAAGATGAGAATATATCCCTTTCCCAAATTTTACTCCACCATTTCTGGTGAGTACCTCTTTATTTTTACGCAAGCTTGAGGAGGATAACATATGCTTGTTGATATAAGCTTATCCTTCGGATAAGTCCTTCGGAGTATGTTTAACGAACCCTAGGAAGGAGTGGTTCGGTCCCATTACGGGTCTGTCAATGTTTGTTTAACGAGTCCATAGATAGAAAACTCGAAGGTTTTTCATGATTATAGAGTCTGGAAAAACACTTAAAAGAGAACTCTCTCAGTTCCTTTTTCGTAAAGTAGTCTGATGAGACCGAAAAAGAGATCAATTATCGCCCAACGGACGCTTTCTTCAAATACTTTATCGAGCGTGAAAAATAGCAAGGTATCTCGGCTATCTTTTCATGTTTAGAGAGTCTGAAAAGAGATTAAAGAGGACTCCAGGGGGGTTACTTTTTCGTATAACCTTGTTGAGCCCGAAAAAGTGATAAAAGTATGCTCGATCCCGTTCTCATGTATTTTCGAGCGTGAGAATGGACAAAGACCAAGCTTGAGGTTTTATACAAAAACCATAAAAAACAAACAAAACATGCGATGAAGAAGAAAAAATATGTCTGCATCCCTGTACATGAACATCGAAGTCGTTACGCCTGCAAAAGTTACACTCAAAAGGGCATTAGGGACTAGGTTTTAATAAATAAATAATTATAAAAAATCAATAACATGGTAAAAGTTAATATGAAGAAGTAAAACTTTTTTTACCATATCATTTTCACTTTTCCACTATTTGAGCCCAAAAACCCCTCTTTTACCCTCGAAATTCGGTGTCAGATTGCGGGATTTACGAGCATCCATTCGACAAGCCGTCAGCGAAAGTGAGGTAGGCTCTTTGTCCTCTACTTTTTCATGGTTTAATTTATCATTTTCATGGGTGAAAACTTTCATTTTGAGTTTGTTTTGGGGTTTAAAATGGCGCTCATCCACTCTCGTAGGTGGGCTACACGGGACCTGCAAAAATGGTTCATTCTCGCAGGTGAGCCCACAGTAGCCTGCGAGAACCTCACATTGTGCCTAAAGGGCACCTGTGAGAACCACAAAGAATAAAAAAAAATTGAAGTTTTGCTCAATGAAAGAAAACCATATTGTGAGTAGAGTTATTAATCTTCCTTTTGTGCTTCTTATGCAGGTATTTAGCCATCAAAATGGTTCTGGAATGGCGTGAAAGGGAGCACAAAGAAGATAATGCCATTGCCGGAAATCATCCTCCCACCATTGCCACTTTGAGAAACTGTGGTCTTCTAAAGTACTTTCGTATCCCGGGCATGAGGGCCCAAATCAGGTTATTAGAGTACCTTGTGCATATGTGGGATCCCGATCAGCAAGTATTTCATGTAGGGGTCCACACATTGTCCTTAGATATTGAGGACATTTAATTCTTGACTGGACTGTCATGGCGTGGGTACCACGTGAGCCTGATTGGTAGCAGAGGTGGTGGGCTGCCCATGAGTGAGTATTGTCGCTTACATTGTGTTCCTGAGGCAGAGAGGAAGAAAGGGAAAGTATTTATTTGGGGAGTGCGGTATTTGACCCTCCGCACTATTTTATTCACCATTGCATGTATGGCTGGGAGCTCCGCTCCTCACATGGCACTCCAGAGTTACTTTCAGTATGCCACAGAGTGTACTGAACCTTAGGATTTTAACTAGGCAGATGCAGTGCTTCGTAGCATGAAAAAGAAGTTGGCCAAATGCAGACGAAGTGACCTGAATCAATTTGGGTACGGGTCTTTGTTAGTGTCCTTCTTTCTCGAGAGGGTTCCATTACTGCGGCTGCAGGTTGAGTGGGATTTGTCGGCTCCCAGGGATCCAAGAATGCTGAGATGGTGTCAGCTCATGGCCCGGCATGTAGCTGGACCAATTATCAAGTATGATGATACCTTCTTTGACTGGTTGGGACCACAGATGTTGATGGTCGACAATTATGCTTATGCCAGATTGGATTTCTGAGGAGATCCGGACTTAGTCCTGTCGGAGGATGCTCGGTGGGGGGAACTCGGTAAGAAGTACACAATTTTTTTCTTTTTTAAATGTTTTTATGAATTTTATCATATGCAAATGTTTTTTTTATATATATGTTCGTCCAAAGACTAAATACAAAATTCATTTTTTGATGACACAGATGTGGGACCTTACCGACCTCCTGGTACTTCTCCTATTCAGTGGCGAGGAGAGGTAGCACTAGTGCCACAATGGGATGTCGAGGATTATCAAGCAGTGGAACAAAACCTACAGGGTTTGACGGCAGATATTCCAGACATGCCTCTTGGAGAGGTTCCACGACGTTATCAGCGTCACACAGTAGGAGTGTCAGAGTCCATTGGTCGACTGCTCCATAGGGTTTCCCGGGCAGTCATATGTTACCGTGAACGTCATCCATGGCGTCACTTTGTAGAAGCTATAAGCTTCATATTTTGACATTTTGGTCTTCAGACAGAACTTTTTGTAAAAAACTCTTTTGATCGTTATATATACATACGACTTCTACCGGTTTATCTTGCGTTGTGAAAATTGATGTGATTGATCTATAAATGATCCAAATGTTTGTCTAATACATAGTTATCCAATGCATCAGTTAATGTATTTAGACATCTAGGAATATGTTGATATTCAATATAATCAAAATAACGTTCCAAGAGGCGAATTCGTAAATACACCTGTAACAAAGTAGGACTTTGAATAGTATAGACATTACTTAATTGTAGTACTACAAGCTGCGAATCTAGTCACACAACCAAATGACAGATTCTGAGTGAGATAGCATCAATCAACAATTCGATAATGGTGCTATACTCTGCAATATTGTTGGTCGCACGGCCGAGACACACACCTCGTAAGGAGACAATTTCATTTATAGGGGTGTAAATTGCCCATGCAGCAGAAGCAAGGTTCTGAGTACTACGGCTAGCGCCATCAGCGAAGCCAATATAGGGTAGAAAAGAATCTGACATCTGGAAATCAAACACAACGTCACATAAGGGTAGAGACCAGATAACGACACAATCAAGCTATAGTAACACACAAGAAGTATGATACAATAAAAGTACAAGTACTCATGCACAAATGATTTTATGCATAGTACTTCTTCAAGTACAACCCATTTCTGGGTTCACTCAAAGGGATACCATCATAATCTACTAACTCATAAGCTCCTTTTTCCAAAACTCGTCGAATGATATAAGGACCTCGCCACATGGCTTCAAATTTTCCAGCTCCTAGCATATCTCGATCTTGATCATAGAGGAGAACAAGATCTCCTTCGGAGAAAACGCGAGCCTTGACATGTTTGTCGTATTGGGCCTTGACATATTTTTTCTGAGCTTCTATGACTAGGGTAGCATCACGTCGAGTTTTGTCTAATCGCATAAGATACCATAGACGTTCTTCCTCAGCAGACATGTTTGGTAGGAGTTCAACAGCTAGTTTTAAAGAGGGTATCTCGCATTCAATCGGGAGAATGGCTTCCAAACCATAGACCAACCAGAAAGGTGTAAACCCAGTAGCGGACTTGAGAGATGTCCGGTAAGCCCACAATGCCGAAAACAACATTGTGTGCCAACTTGTTTTTTGAATCATTATCATTCATCGGAGCATATTTATGAGAACTTTGTTAATTGCTTCGACCTGGTTGTTGGCTTGTGGGTAATAGGGCGTTGAGTTATCATGGCAAAGACCCAACTTTTCAGTAAGTTCAGACATCATGAAGTTTCTAAAGTGGCTACCGTGATCAGTGAAAATAGCTTGGGGAGCACCAAAATGAGTTATGACGTGATTAAAAATGAATAATGTTGCGGTCTTTCCAGTGTTGTCAAATGTCGGCATTGCATCGACCCATTTTGTAAAGTAATTGATGGCTACAATAATGTATCCATGCCCCCCGGTCGAGTGAGGGTGACATGTCATGAAATTGATGCCCCATTTCGCAAAGGGACCAATGGAGACCACAGGGTGAAGAGGTGCAGGATGTGACTGTATCTTTTGATTATAGGTCTGGCAAGCATGGCATTTTTGAACGGTGATTATGCAGTCATTAAATAAAGAAGGCCAACAATACCCTGCTCGTAAGATCTTCTGGGTAGTAGCATACCCAGACATATGACCACCACAGGCTCCAGAATGGCAGTCATTCAGAGCTTTCTCAGCTTCGTCGAACGTTAGGCAGCGTCAAAAAATAGAGTCAATCCCCCGACGATAAAGAGTATCCCCGAGGATAATATATTGACAGGATTGATAGCGTATGCGATGTTGGTCAGTACTAAACAAAGTTGGCCAGAAAGTCTGGGTTTGGAGATAGATAATGATATCACCATACCAAAGATCATCAGTGATGATAAGGAAAAGAGATTCATTGGGTAATGAATCAGCTGCTACATTTTCCGTTTCAGAATAGGGAAAGTCGCATATCAACTCAGCAAATACTAAGGACTTCTTGGACTTGGTGCATTCGAATTCCAAGTCAAACTCCTGGAGTATCACAATCCATTTGGAGTATTTTCCCCCTAGCAATTGACGTGTGAGAATGTGTTGCATAAGGTTGCAGTTGGAAATCATTGTAGTCTTGCACGAGAGGATATAGTGCCGGAAGCATTGGACGGTAGCCAAGGCTAGTTTTTCGACATGTAAATACTTGATTTCAGTAGGCGTTAGACTTCGACTCAAGTAGTAGATAACATGTTCGTTGTTAGCATCATCCTCTTGGACGAGAACCATACCAATGGTGTAATCCGAGGCAGAAAGGTAGAGGAAATAATCGCGACTGTAATCGGGGGGAAAGAGAAGTGGAGCATGCGTTAGGGACAATTTCAAAGCTTCAAAATCATTGTTGGCGATGGTATCCTAGATGAACTCTAAACCCTTTTTTAAGAGCCGCGTAAATCCATGAGTGATCTCGGCATAATTTGGGATAAAACGATGAAGAAAGTTTTCTTTCCCCTGCAAACTTTGTAACTAGCGAAGTGTAGAAGGAGGAGGGAGATTAAGGATCGCCTCAACCTTTAAAGGATCCACTTAGATCCCTTGAAACGAAACGATAAAACCTATAAGTCGATCGGATTCCACATAGAAAATTCACTTATGAGGATTCAAACGTATACGGTAGAACCGACAGCGGACGAAAATGGCTCAAAGGTGGGTTGGATGATCGACTTGGCGCATTGAGTGAGCAGGTAAATTGTCCAAATATGGTTGGACGATGTGCTTGATATCATGGAAAGCATAAGACATAGCACGTTGAAAAGTTGCACCAGCGTACTTGAGACCAAAATGGAGTTTCCGATAGGCAAAAGTACCCCAAGGACAAATAAAAGCAGTCTTATGTTGATCCTCGGGCACAATGTTGATTTGATTATACCCAGAGAAACCATCCATCAAAGAGAAGATTTCACTTTCGGCACAATCGTTGACAATCTGATCGACGAAAGGGGTAGGAAAGTTGTCTTTGGGACAAGCTTTGTTGATATCCCTATAATCAACGCATACACGAATTGTGCCTTGTTTCTTGTCGATCGGGACAAGATTGGAAACCCAGTCTGTGAGAGCCACCAGATAAATAAAGTTGGCTTTAAGAAGTTTCTCGACTTCGAGTTTGATAGCAGCCGCTTTACGTGGGTGAACTGGACGAGGGCATTCCCAGACGGGTTTACGTAGGGGTATGTCTTTATCTCATGTATCACAATCTCAAGGTTGATACTCGGCATTTCTTCGTAGCTCCAGGCGAAGATGTCACGAAACTCTTTGAAAAGGGATGTGTAGGTGACAATTTCGTCAGAAGAACATGAAGCTCCGATATGGACATTTTCGACAATCCCAGGTTTGACAAAGATGTCAAGGGGAATAGTGGGTGAGATATTGCTTAAGTTCCCTTCAGAAAACACATCATGTGCGGACTCGGGAATGGTTGAGAGGACGACAATGGCCGACGAGGTCGAGATCCATTGGTAGTTCTCAAGGGTATGTTGCTCCAGAAAGAGGATGGAACAATGATGTCCATCGTCCCAAGGGGTGTCTTCCATGACAGACATGATCATCTCGTCCATGGGAAAAATGACATGGAAAGGATCTGGAGATAACTCACGAAGAGAGGGGGTAGAAGGCGTTGCCGATTGAATGGCCTGATAGGCAGATTTGACCGGACTTAATGGCATTTCGTCGCCGTAATGAAGATGATCTCCAGGGTCAGGCACGATCCATGGGTCATGATACGCAGGAAGTTCATGAATCGAGGTGGAGATCATGTTAATTGAAACAACAGACGAGCGTGTAACATCGGGCGGTGGAATGGGGAAATTACCCATTAACAAAGAGTCTTTTAGAAGGCCTACACCAACGTTCTCATAACCCGGTGGGGTTTTAGCGATGAACAGTACATTTCCAGTACGGGTATCGGAATTAAAGAAGGCTAGTTGGTCGATGGTGACAACATTTCCTTGATGTGGGAAACGTACCACACGGAAAAGGGTTGACACAACTAAACGCATGGAATCGATCCAGCTGTAGCCAAGTAGAAGATTGTAATCAAGGGGAGCATCAAAGACTTCCAGTTCGACTTGGACCGTTTTGCCTTCTAACGTGATGGGCAACGAAGGAAGGACACCGTAGGGCTTAAAACCAGATCCGTTGAAGGCTTTAAGAGTGTTCTGGGATTCATTCAAAGAAGGAGACCCAATGGTTTTCCAGGAAGAAAGAGACATGACACATGTCGAGGCACCCTCATCGATAACGGTTCAGCAAATGTTTTTGTCAGAGACAATCACTTGGATCTGGAACGCGAGTTGAGGGGGTAATCTTGGAATGTGATCTTCCAAGTCAAAAATTATTAAATTTGTATCCGTCGGGTCGATTCCACCAATAGCTTTCAACAATGCCTTTTGTTGTGTGGGACAACTTCGAAGGACTTCAAGGGCTGACATCGCAGAAGGTGCTTGGGCCAGATCTTCAACAATGTTGTAGTTCTGGGCAGCACGAGAATGAGGATTGAAAGATGATTTTCGAACGACGCCCTTTGGGGGGGGTCGAAGAATTGTATCGAGGCTCGATTTTTCGAGATGAAGAGGACCGTTGGTAGGTGGAGTCAAGGGAGAGGGTTGTACCAAGGAAGGAGGTAGATCATCAACCTTCTCTTTAGAGAGAGAATAATCTTTGGCTCGAGTAGTGAGTGCAACGTCGCTTTGCTTTGAATCACCAGTACACATCAATACATAGGATGTAGTAGAAGACGAGGGTTGGTCATGAATGACCAACTAAGCCTGTTGTTGAGGCGGGAAGGGTTGGGACAAAACGGCCAGAGCAGGTGGTTTTGGAGCTCCTTGAAGGAACTTAGTGACCTCGGTGCATCATGGACAATCCTTCGTGTAGTGATCATCACCACAGATAAGACAAGGGTATCAAGGTTTGCGCTTATCCCAATCGTCGACAAGGGTAGTTTTGGTTCACCCTGCTTGAGAAGTATCTTTGTCCTCCTTATTCTTACCTCTTCCCTTTTTAGATTTTTTTTTACCGGCTGGGGTAGATTGAACTACATTTACCTCAGAAGTCTTGCCAATGGGAGGGGTAGGAGACGGAGCATTTTGAACATTAGAAGCAGGTTTGGGGTTGGTGCTTGAGGCGTAATGTGGCTGGGCCTGGAAAGTGCCAATCACACCGTCAGTTGCATGCAAAGTAGTTGGAGTAGTTGAAGTAGCGAAAGTGGAAGGACGAGGAAAGTCAGGTAGTAAGTCGTAAAGGGTACCCATTTGTGAGTAAACGAGGTCAACGTATTGAGCTTGACTTATGGCCTGCTCTTCCGTGACTACTCCACCCATGGCGTTGTCACGACAGATGTCGTTCACAAATGATTTTGTGAACCACTCTGCTAGTAACTAATCGGGGAGTTTGAGTTTAATGAGACGTTGTCTCCGTCGCCACTCATGAATGTGATTGGATATATGAGTGGCCTTGTTCTGTTTGAAAGAACTCAAAATCTCGATCCCCGTTTCATAATGGATCGGTAACTGGTAGTGTGTGAGAAAATCCATAGTGAGAGTGTTGAAGTCAGAGAAGAAACTTCGTGGTAATTCTATATACCACTTTGCAGCAAAACCTGTGAGGGTTTGTTGAAAAAGACATAAACGAATAGAGTCATCCATCAACGATTTGGATGAACACCAGAGGTGAAAAGTCATAACATGATTTTTCGGGTCCTCTCCCTCTTTACCGTTGAATTTAGGGATGTCCGATGGTAGCTTGGCTGGTATAGCCGACCATTGGGAAGAGTGATGAATTGGATCATTTAAAATCCTTGACAAATCTAGAAGATCCAAAGTGGCCAAAAAGGGTAACTTTCATTTCACCTGCGGGTACTGGTGGCTTTGGGTAGGAAGCCCTGTCAGAAAACCAGTAGGACCATAAGAAGTCTACATATAATGTGAAGACCCAGGCAGATTCGGTGGTGGTTGAAGAGGATAGTAGCTCATGGGATTGTATCCTAGAATAGGGACGTGAGTTTGAGCATTCGAGCCCCAAATAGGATTAAACTAACCTGGATGTGGTTGGCCCATACTAGGGGGTATTACGGATGCAGCTAGAAACTGCTGCCCCCCAGTCGATTGAGGAGGAAGTTGTATCAACTGATTCCAATACTGGGCCAAGGACGGAGGTATGTTTTTCCCATAAGGTGGGGTCGGTCCTCCCATCGAAGGTGGTGTTCCAATTGGGGGTAGCATTCCAACTGGGGGTTGTGTTCCAATTGGGATTTGCATTCCAATAGGAATTTTCCCGTTGAGAGGGGGTTGAGTCATACCACCTTGGTGAAATTGTCCACCGACGGTAATCTGGTAATTTGGTGTGAATGACGGAATAGTGCCACTAGGATTAAGACTGCCAGTGGAGGACGAGAGAGGTCCTCCAAAAGGAAATTGAGGGAGTTTCGGAATAAAACCAGGAAGAGAGTGCCCAGAAGAAGAAGGACCACCAGGAGAGCCAGATGGGGTTTGCGTAGGAGTGGGAATGGAAGCATTCAACGCATGGTATCCAAGTGGTAGTGTTGGGGTGACACTGGGCGTTTGCGATGTGTTGATGGGAGCGAGACTAACCGCGGTAAACCTAGTGTGAACACTCATAGTATCTGTGTGATAGGCCATTTCGATAGGGACGGTCAAGACGTGGTCAGATCGAGGGGTGTCTATACCAAGAAAGCAATAGGCGGTAGTAAACGGTACTGTCTCTAGACTAGAGATTTCAGAAATCACAGGTGGGGTGATTTCAGAAATCACAGGTGAGCCTGGACCAAAAAGGTCTCATCGAAAAACACCCATAGACCAAAAAAGATCTTGGCCTTCGATGCCTAGAAAAGGTCCAACCGATGATCCAGAAGACGTAACAACTAAGTCTCCGAAAGAATTCGGTCGCATAAATGTTCGCTCAGAATCAGGGTGAATTCGAAAGTCCTCTCGAGTATTGGTAATTCGGAAATGTTCTAGAGAGTCAATTCGTTCCACTTGTGGCGTGGTGACGACTGGGACTTCACTTTGCTGAGGAGAGCCCTCAGGTGAACTTGTAGGCAAGGGTTGAGAACCTTTCAGATGTTCTGGATATAAACCATGCATTCTACATGAACGACGTGGAGGAGCTATTGTAAACGAGTGACAAACTTCACGAAGAAAATCGTATGGTCAACTTTTGGTAATCAAACAACACACGCTAGTAAACAAAATCTAGGAAACAACACCAAGCAAACAAGACCTTCTAATTCCAAAGTCACTAGTTGGTGATGAAATCCAACATCGCAACAACGAGACAAGAAGGGGCTGGGCTAGGGTGGAAAAGTTACGCTGACGACCTACTTAACGGAATTACACCCTGGTGCAAGCTCCCACACATAATCGTGGGTATACCCTCCAAGGATCCCGAGTGAGTTTGGCCAACGTCGATTCCAGGTACCGTGAAGACTTTCCCCTTCACAGTCACCTCGTGTAAGAACCTAGAAAGATAGGCCACTAAGGTTACCACCGATAACAATAAAGCCTGGGGGGACAGTCGATAGTCTGATCCACACGCAAGGGCAGGGTATCTAGCCCGAAATCAACTCAAAAGGCTTCCACTCATCATTGTGGGTATACCTCCAAGTGATCCCTGTAATACATGCAACCTCTACACCGATATCAACAAAGCAGGGTGAGTAACTCTGTCAATATCATTGCGACCTCGTGTTTGACCCTTATGTGAGAAGGGCTTCCTAGGACAAGATGTTGCAAATGGAATTTAACACTCCTTAACACAAGATGCTATTGTGTGTTTTGTGCTTTGAAGAGTGTAACTCTCTTCCTATTCCAAAGTGCTAGCCTAGCTAAATGTTGGTGTAATAGAGCCCTAGAAAAGAGTTACTAGTTAAATTTTACAATTGCGCAGTGTTATTAAGAGTTGTTGTTACTTCAAAGAAAACGGAAATGAAACTGATGTTGTATGAGACTCTGACCCAACGATGCATGGATAAGAATGAAATATATCAATTTTTGTTCAATGAATCCTATGTATGGGAGGGAGACAGAAGTTTTCCAGATCAAACTTGAACTACAATACACAATTTCCTTTAAAATGCAATTGCAACAAATCACACATCAATAATAATTCTCTATTGTTTCTTTTTCAATAATTTCAACAATTGATTTTCAATACTTTCGAGGACGAAAATGATTTTGAAAGAAAAACGTTGTTCACTTTTCAAAAAGGACCTACACCATGAAGGTGAGAGTGAAGAAAATCAATAACTAATGCACAAGCAATAGACAAAACCCAAACCAATCTTTCAATGGAAACAAAAATAACAAGCAAACCAAACTAGTCTTTTCAATTGCATAAGAAAAGTGATCTTTCAAAGAATAAGCAAATGATAAAGACAAAGAAACTCAACTTTCAACCGATCGTCGGTCCTTAACCAAACAAGAACACTCATATCCGAAATCAGAGAGTATATCTTTGCCGAGAAAAGTCAAGAAAAAAGTGACAGGAAGAGCCTTTGAAATCCTAAGACTATTCGTGCACAAAAACGAAGACAAGAAAAACATCAATCACTGGTCCAAGAAACTCTTTTTGGCACCTATACTGATCTGGGCAGTTGATCATGCAAAAGTCTTAAAGCCAAAATTTTGAAAAAGAGGGTTCACGGGCTAGTAGTATTACACAGTGCGAGAATAGGTGATTCTCGTAGGTGAGCTTTGAGCAGAGTGAGAGAACCTTGCATTGAACCTAAAAGCAGGGTGCGAACTCAATTGATTCTCGCAGGCCACTATGGAGTGTAGTGCGAGAATGTCTGAAACTAATCAAATTTTTGGAAAAAGATGCAAAATTTGAAGAGGCCCCTAGACCCAGAGGGTTTATCAGGGTATCCTAAAGACTCAGAGATTGATATGAATGGATAAAGGTAAGGCAAGAGAAAATGGCCAAGGAAAAATACCAAAAACCACAAAGAAAATGGGTTATATCCCCAGTGGAGTCGCCAATTTTGTTATCGGACTAATCGGTAGGTGCGGACACTAATAGATCTCCCTAGATCCACCTGGATCTAGAACAAAACAAGACAGGACATGACTCTTTCCCTAAGTTTTGACCATTGAGTTAGCTAGTAGGAAGGAACAAGTAACATACCTTTGTATCGCTTCCTAGGGTCTCTGTTTCTCCCGCTTCGCTCCGGTGATTTCGTGAGGTCAATACCAAGACAACACAAACCAACCAAAGTGAAGATAGCAAAATATATTCAACTGTCAATTTATGTGTATGATCAAGGAATTACACAATAGAGTGAGAATGACTTTATGGGAAAGGGACATGCCACTGTATCATATTAATCGAAAGTAGAAGATACAACCTGATCACCTTGATGTTGCAAGATTCCTTTCGGTGGCTCTTGGCTCCAACACACACACTTGCTCGATCCTTGCATGAAGAAGATCAAATCCTCTTGATAGACTTGCTAGAGTCTCCAAGCTCCTGTTCAAGCTAAGTCCTTCACACAATTCTTTCACCAATTCTCCAATGAATCTTGCTTAACCTTTTCCATGAGAATTCCATCAATATATAGGAGAGAATGAGATGGTTACTTGGATACTAATGATCCCACAATATCAGGGAATCCAGTACAAGGATAACCATTCAAATGCCAACCCATTCTTCTAGAATATTCCCTTCTAGAACCATCAAGAATTCATCTTTTTCCAAGCCTTAGAGAAGGTTCGCACCCTAGCTATGTAGTACAGTGCGAGAAGTTCACACCCTAGCTTAAAGCAGCCTGCGAGAATGGGTCATCCTTGAAACCTGGGATATTAGCAACCTGCGAACTCTCTTCAAAAGTAAGTTTTCTGGGAAGAGATGAATGTCACTTTTTTCAGGAGAAAGTTCTTATGAGGAGCCTGAGTACACCATCATGATGACCAAAATCATGGGTAACAAAGGGACATAAAATTTGGGCGCCAATATCTGACAATGGTCGGCCTTGAGTGAATTATTCTTATAAGGTTGCGATTGAAGAAGCACCTAGTCCCCTTCAAAAAATTAACGTTTGGAGCGACCTTGATCTGCTTGTTGTTTCATGTGATTCTGAGCCATGACCAAATTCTCTTTGAGGGTATGTATAATAGTCTCTCGAACTGTAAGAGTTTGGTCAACCGCATGGACTTTCAAGACACTAGGAATGTAGGAAATAATTGGTGGCTTATGTCCATATACTGCTTCAAAAGGAATCATGTGAATAATTGTATGGTAAGAAGTTTTGTACCACCATTCAACTAAAGTTAACCATTGATCCCATTGATTCTTCCTTTCAAATGAAAAACACCTCAAATATGTTTCCAAACATATGTTGACAATTGTTTGGCCATCAGTATGGGGATGATAGGTGGTGCTGAGATGCAACTGGGTGCCCTGTAGCTTGAACATTTCTTGCTAAAAATTGTTGGTGAAATTGGGATCTCTCCCAGAGACAATAGAATGAGGCATGCCATGAATCTTGAAGACATGATCCATGAAAATTTGAGCCACCATGGAGGCGGTAAATGGGTGTTGAAGAGCACATGAATGAGCATACTTGGAAAGTCGATCAACTACCACCATGATGACGAACTTATTTCCTGATTTAGGTAAGCCAACAATGAAATTCATAGAGATATCCCTCCAAATAGTGGGTGTAATTGGAAGTGGTTGGAGTGTGCCAAGTGCTTTGACTATTTCTCCCTTGTTTTGTTGACAGACATCAAATTCTACCACAAAAGTGTGAACATCATGTTTCATACCATCCCAGAAAAAATAGCATTAGACCCGTTCATAGGTTTTGATAAACCTTGAGTGCCCAGCTGAGGGTGTAGCATGAAGCTCAAAAAGTACTACGGATTTAAGTTGTGATTGTTTACTTAAATATAGAGGGCCTTTGTAGTGAAGCTCATCATTGTGCCAAGAGTACCCTGGGGAAACTAGAGCATTGGCTTGCAATTGTTGGATCAAACATGAAATTTTCTGATCTTGTATACATTCTTGGTGAACCACTTGGATCCACTTCAGTACAATGAAGGAGGGGGGAAAAAGAGACCCTTCATCGTCATATTTCTGGGAAAGAGTGTCAACAACCACATTGTCTTTGTATTTCTTGTAGATGATCTCATAATTTTATCCAAATAATTTAGTTACCCATTTTTGTTTCTCTAGCAAGGAAGGAAGTTGCTCCAGAAAATACTTGAGGCTCTGATGATCTATCTTAATTTGGAAACATTTCCCCAATAGATAAGGGTGCTAGAGA
>JASDQU010106756.1:78312-98112 GCA_032191745.1 Picea mariana | reverse complement strand
ATTTTGGTATGATGTCTTTCTCATCATCTTTTCATTTTGATTTTCCTTGTACATTGGGATGGGTGTTTTGCTCCTTGGTATCCTAATTGGGTTGTCTATGTCTATACACAGTAGATTCTTTATATATCAAGATGTTGTTCAGTCCATGCATTTTCATTTTTCTTATATTGAAAATACAAAAATATTAGGCATTTTACATTGATTGGAATTTTGATATTTTGAGTCTTCGTCATTTATCTTAGTGCATGTAAAGAAAGATTGCATTTTTATTTAGAATTGCATAAATGAATTGAAAGTTGCATTTTTAGGAAGCATATCATTCATTGAAAATTGAAGTTAGGACTTTGCATTGTATTCATATTTACTTTACTTGCTAAGTCATAACATCACCAGTTTCACAACCACACCTTTTGAGTAAGCACGGCCATTAAAATTAACACTATAATTTAAAATTGATTAGTAACGATTTTCTTTCTAGGGTGCACAAACTAGCTTAGGATTTAGTGCCTTGGAATAGGATTTTGTGAGTAAACTTATCCAAGTCTATTAAATCAACATATGTCTCTGACTAACAGAGTGGAGAAATCCATTGTATAATTGGTAAGATCAGGAGGCTCTTCTTACACCAGAGTTAATCACAAGGTCACGCGAGGTTAGTTGAAGGGATATCCCCTCGATACCTTCTTAGCGTCAACGATATTTCTAGGGATCTATTTGTATCTGTGGATCTTGCTAGTGCTCTTACCTCTGTGAGAGGTGGTGCTTTCAAGGTTTCAGGCTTTGCTACCCTTCCCATACAGTGGACCTGACTTATGACTGCTTGCATGTGCATCTGTTATACAGTGGTTTCTTATTTGCTTGACTTAGGTGCCACATAGGTTACTTTCATGGGTTATTCTGTAGGTACCCTGGGTCAGATAAGGGTCAGACAACACACAGCCTTTATGGAGGATTACCTCTCTAGGGGGATCTAACCGACTGGTTGCTAAGCCCACAAGGGCCCTTATAACTGATTATGTTACCTATGATATTAAGTAGGGAGTCTCAAGCCCCTCTTGGGCAAGGCATACCTACTTTAGGGAGGGAGGCCCCTTTCAACCAATTTATCTTGTTTGTGTGCATATATGGTCATTTGATTATTTTTGGTGTGCTCTTTGATTACTAGTTGGCCTTAAGATTTTTTTATATCTTGAGTCTTAAGCCATCATGGAGTCAGAACAGCTTCCCCTCTGGTCTCGTCACTTGTTACAGTTACCACCGGATTTTGAGTCTTTGCCTTATAAAAGGAGTAGAGTTATTATGCGTGGTACACACACCTCCACTTATCAGAATTATGATTCTACAAGGATGAGTCCTAAATTGAGTCATCACAATACTGGGATCCCCTTGACTCCCACACCTACTATAGTTAATGGCACCCCTTCGACTCCTGCAACCACAATGGTTGTAGTGTCGAAGGCACCTATCATAATTGTTTCCCATCCTATAGTAAATGCTCAAACTATTTTCATGAACCCATTTGGGTCTCTTGGTCACTCACCAGGCTATAATGTTCATTCCATCCCTGTGGCCTCTAGTCCTTTTTCCTATGGTATGCTGAATTTTACTTCTCAGTTTTCAAACTCCATCCCAGTTGTTGGCCCTAATGCTAGCATTAGAATTGGGGGCACAGCTCCTACTTATACTCATTTTTTGTTTGGTGGCTCTTAGATCCCTCAAATGACTCCTACCATGGGATTCATTCCTTCTTTTAACCTCGGGTCTAACTCTTTTGCTTCTGGGTGGAGAAACCAACCTGACGAACAAGCTTCTGCTCAAGTTTCATCCTATACTCTCATCTCCTCAGTGTCAATTCCGACCAACCTATTTGGCATGATGAATCCACCTTTATCCTCTAGATTCACACCCGGAGGAGGTCAGTTTCACACCTTGGGCAACCCCCAACCCGAAGCCACTCCGGCTGGGGGAAATTTTTATAAACCCCATCAGAACATTACTACTAGAATAATGCCCAACTAACCTTTTATGAATCATCCTGGAGGATGGTCTTACAACCCTAGACAAGGCCATGGTGCTTAATAGAACCTTGGATGGGCTGCAATTCCCCAATCACAATATTTCCAGGGAGCTTGGGGCCAGATGTCGCAAGCCCGTCTCCCTTTTCTGGCCACACTCAACTTTCCAGACTTGTCTAAGTTGATGAACGAACCTGTGTGTCATGATCCTACATGGCCCCTCTTTCCCACAAAGCTTCCTTCAGACATTCCAAAATTCGAAGGTAAGAATGGCTAGGATCCTGGTGACCACGTCACCACCTTTCACCTATGGTGCTCTTCGAATACCCTTAATGACGATTCCATTCAGTTAAGATTATTTCAATGCACCATCATAGGGTTTGATGTGAAATGGTATATTGAGCTACCTATGGGGGCATATGGGACCTTTATTCCAATGGTGCTAGTCTTCCTTAACCACTTCTGATCCGAAAAGATCTTTTAAATGACAATGGTTGAGTTATTTAGCATGTGTTAATTAACCATTTAGGAAGCTTAATGAAAGAGGAAGAAATAATGAGAAAACATAACATCTATATACACATATACATATCTGAAATGAATCATAAACAATAGAAAACCATAAACACCAATATGATAACGAAGTTCGACAATCTCGCCTATGTCTCCGGGCCTTTGTCTCAGTGGGTGAGGATTTCTTATTTCTATTAGAAGATTTTAAAGTACATCATAGTAGTTCCAAAAGGTTACAAAAATGATCTAGTCTTGTTCTACCAGATCTCAAGAACCCAACAAAAGAAACGGCACTGAAATCGAATGACCGGAGCTCCCAAAAATGGCTCGCAAAGGTGCACTCCTCAATAGCTTCCCTGCATAAAAATGAATTTGGCTTGGAAAATGTTCAGCATAAACCTGCTCTGAATGTCCTCCTATGTCCTCAAGAAGTTCTATTTTATATATATATGAATTCAGTAACCATCTCCCAACTTATCCCCCAATATTGGCCAAAAATCTCCAAAACTGCTTATAATATCATTAAAAATCATAACAATAAAGTTAAAACCCACTTTATATCTAATATTGGGAGCATCCCCCTTTTAGTTGGCCCCTGGTCGTATAAGGTGAATCCATGTGTCCAGGTGCTAACAGATATGTGTTGGCCCCCTCCAATCCAGTTCTGTGCATATCGGCCATATGGTTGTGGCCTATCCCTTTGTGCGTGATACTATGGTTGAACTGGCCCCTGTTCCGTTAACCCCTGGTCAGCAGGCTAGCTTGACCGACCAGGGCTAGCCCTCTGTATTCATGTGCTAACCAACCAACACCATGTCGGGTCACATGGAGTTTCACACAATAAGGCCTGAAATCAGGGATATCTCCACCATATTCGTGCCCAATCAGCAAAGCCTTGGGGGCATATGGTTATAATTTTGCACCCTTAAAAAATGTGGTCCCATGGATGGTTATATGGAATTGGTCACATACATATGTTGGGGACTGGGGCTAGGCCCCAACCCTTACTCCCCCCACCTATACCAATATTCAAACTTATATATAATATTTTCCCCTTGTATAACAAGAAATGATTACGGGCGGAATGGCTAGCCCAGCCCTGCCAAACTCTTAGTGTAGTCGGAGGTCATGTGTTTGACTCCCTGGGAGTCATATAAATTTTTCAACAACCAAATAACCAATACAGGGGTGCCACATGGCAGTCCATGTCTGGGCCACATGGCACCTCCTCATTCACTTAAATTTGATGCCACATGTCAAGTGTTGAATGCTCCACTTGTCTGCCACTTGTACCTGCCATGCAAGCGCCAAATGTCATATGTATTTTATGGACATGCCACATCATCTATACGGGAATTCCACATGTCACCACTACAAGGGTGACATGTGTCACTCCCTGATTGGTCCCATGTACCTATCCATGTCACCCGTTCGTATGCCCAGTCACCATTCCATGTGTCACCTCCAGAAGTTGCCACATCAGCACTGACTGTGCCTGCCACATCATATGTATGGTCGTACGACCTATATAGTCAGCTTCCACGTGGCACTGTATGGACTGTACGGACTGTACAATCATCATTTTTTTTGCCTATTTGGACAAATGAACAGATCGCGATATCATGAGCATATGACGTCTGTTTGATCCCATTCAAGTTGCATTGGGTTTGTATCATCGAGGTCTACGCACACATCTGTTTGGAAGCCATTCTAAAAAAAAAAAAAAAAATAGGGCTTTCTGAACCCCATCAAGCTCCTAGATCCAATTCTGGATCACACCTCCCCACTAAGGACATTTTGGTCCCACAAAAGGTTACTCACTAGTCATCAAGCTCGGGATAGGCCACCCAGCTTATTCTCTATCTTTGAACTTTGTCATGTGCAGTTGTCTCATCAAGATCAACTATAACACAATCATGATAACTAACAGCATATTGTTAGCCATTTGTACCCTGTCCCATCTTACTGAAGCTACTATCATCCATGTAGACAAAATTACTAATGATAGCATCAAAAATATGACTGCAAATGAGTTGATATACTTATAATACTTGCATGATATTAGCTTATCTTGAAGCAAATTGTGATTGATTTTCCATTCTACAATCATCTCATGTTCTTGCTTAAGATCGATTACTTGATTTTAAACAATTATAGGTGTGTTTCTTGCTTGAGCCGCCTTTCTTAATTGTTCCATTGTTTGAAGAGTTTTATTTTCCTTTAAATGATGAGAATGAACCACATATTCTTGACCTTCTTTGGTTAACTGATATTGATTCATTGTCCTGTAGAATATTTCTTTACGATCATACAAGTACGGATTGCCTAAGATCATTCCACATTCACTTAGTGGCACCACATCACATGTTACCTCGTCCACAAACTTAGATGAAATTGCAAATTTAAATGTGCACTTCTTTGTTATGTGCAATTGATGTTTGTTACTTATCCATTTAGGTGTGTAAGGCCTATGATGTATCTGTGTTTTTAATCCCAATTGCTTAACCAATTCCTCTGAAATTAAGTTAGATTGAGATCCACTATCTATCAATGTGTCAACCTTAGTGTGTCTCATGATGATCCTTATGTGAATCTATTTACTTATAAAATCAAATCCTTCACCAATTTTACCTGTCATACCAACCAATGAGACTTTAGATTCATCAAATGAATCCGATCCCAAGTATGTGGGTCCTGTTGTCACTGCTGTAACTGTTTGCCTCCCTTTTTTTTCCTTGAACCACTTCAGTCTCTTCTCGGGATGCAATTGCCAAAAATGGTCCTCATCATTCCCCTCTTTATTGCAATGCTTGCAAGAGGGCTTCTCTTCCTTTATTGTCACTTCATTTGCCTTCATGCCATTCCACTTCCTTTTGTCCTCTTTCATCGAAGACTATTCCCCTGATACACCAACACTTGTTTTCCCTGCTTCAATGTATGTCGCTTGAATAGAAACCTCATCAAGATTAGTAGGTCCAAACATGAATATAGTATTTCAAATATGTGCAGGTAAACCTCCTATATACTTCATAAGGGTTTCTTGGGTATGTAAAGGAATATCTAACATAAATGCCACTTTACGAAATCCATCTGTGTATTCTTGCATTGTTTGTCCTTTTCTTAGTTTTAAATCTTGCCATTCAATTAACACTTTCTCTTTACAACCCAAAGGATAGAATTTCTTTCTAAGTGCATAAATAAAACTTTTCGATGATGGAAATACATTACCCACTTGTTGCATGCCATTTTGCAACTTGCTTTGCCACCAGATGAGTGTTGTGCCTACAAGTCTAAGTGATGCCAACTTTATCTGAGTTGCCTCATCCTTTATATGTTGCACACTACAATAAACCTCCATCTGTCTGAACCAATTGTCAATTCTCTCTGTGTTAACTTCACCATCATACATGGGTAATTCGAATTTAACATCAAGTTTTAGTAAAGGCATTTCATTCTTATGTTTATGGACATGTTTCTTTGTATTGGATTTAGAACTTGAACTTGAAGAAGAAGGAGGTGAATATGGAGGTGAAGGAGGAATTTGAGGAGGATCCTCTCCTTCTTCACTTTTTCCCTTTGAAGTTTCACCAAGAACTGGTCTCTTTCTTTCCAAGTAATCCTCGTACAAAACCTTCATCATCTCCAACATGGCGAAGAAAGTTTTTCGAAACTCTTTCTCATCCTGAGAAAATCCTTCTTCTGATGCCATCTTCTCGCTTTGGGAAGTTCTCTTTCTCAATCAAATCAATGGATTCTCTTCAAAAATGTTTCCTTCACCATGAAGTATCTTTTCCCTGGTTAACATGCAAAACTCAAATCCAAACGTCAACTAGCTCGGATACCACTTGATCCGAAAATATCTTTTAAAGGACAATGGTTGAGTTATTTAGAATGTGTTAATTAACCATTTAGGAAGCTTAATGAAAGAGGAAGAAATAATGAGAAAACATAACATCCATATACACATATACAGATCTGAAATGAAGCATAAATAGCAACAAACCATAAACACCAATGTGAGTCTTCGGGCCTTTGTCTCAATGGGTGAGGATTTCTTATTTCTGTTTGAATATTTAAAAGTACATCAAAGAAGTGCCAAAAGGTTACAAAACTGATCTGGTCTTGTTCTACCAGATCTCAAGAACCCAACAAAATAAATGACACTGAAATCGGATGATCGGAGCTCCCAGAAATGGCCCGCAAAGGTGTGCTCCTCAACAACTTCCCTGCATAAAAATGACTTTGTCTAGAAAAATATTCAACATAAACCTGCTCTAAATGTCCTCCTATGGACTCAAGAAGGTTTGGTTTATATATATCTGAAGTTGGTAACCATCTCCCAACTTCCCCCCAAGATCTGACCTCAAAAAGGGCCCTATATCCCCCATTACTGGCCAAAAATATCCAAAACTACTTATAATATCATTAAAAATCATAACAATAAATTTAAAACCCACTTTATAGCTAATATTGGGTGCAGACCCCTTTTAGTTGGCCCCTGGTCGTATAAAGAGCATCCATGTGGCCAGGCGCTAACAGATATATGTTGGCCCCCTCCAATCCAGCTACTGGTTCTATGCATACTGGCCATATGGTCATGGCCTATCCCTCTGCGTGCGCTACTATAGTTGAACTGGTCCTTGTTCTTTTAGCCCCTGGTCGGCATGCTATCTCAACCGACTGGGGCTAACGCTCTATATTCCTCCACTAACCAACCAACACCACGCTGGGTCACATGGAGTGTCACATAATAAGGCCTGAAACTGGGGCTATCTCCACCATATTCGCTCCTAATCAGCAAAGCCCTGGGGGCATATGGTTATAATTCTGCACCCGTAAAAAATGTGGTCCCATGGAAGGTTTGATGGCATTGGTCACATACATATGACAGGGGTTGGGGCTAGGCACCAGCCCTTACTCCGCCCACCTATACCAATATTCAAACTTATATATAATATTTTCCCCTTGTATAACAAGAAACGCTTGCGAGTAGGCAGGCTATCCCATCCCTACAAAACTCTTAGCGCGGTCGGAGGTCATGTGGTCGACTCCCTGGGAGTCATATAACTTTTGCAACAAAAAAATAACCAATACATGGGTGCCACATGGTAGCCCATGTTTGGGCCACGTGGCACCTCTTCATTCGCTTAAATCTGATGCCATGTGTCAAGTGTTGAATGGTCCACTTGTCTTCCACCTGTACCTACAACACAAGTGCCACATGTCATATGGATTGTACAGACCTTCCATGTCATCCATACGGACCTGCCACATGTCACCACTACAAGGGTGACATGTGTCACTCCCTGATGGTCCCATGTACTTGTCCACATCACCTGTCTATACGCCCAGTCACTCTGCCACATGTCACCTCTAGAAGCTGCCACATCAACATCAACTATGCCTTCTACGTCATCTATACAGTCGTACGGCCTGTACATTTAGCCGCCACATGGCACTCTATGGACTATACAGTCATCATTTTTTTGCCTGTTTGGCCAAATGAACATATTGTGATATTAGGAGCATACGATGTTCGTTTGATCCCATTCAAGTTGCATTGGGTTCATATCAATGAGGCCTATGCACAAGTATGTTTTGAAGCCATTCTGAGAAATTTTATTTTTAGGCCTTTTTGAGCCCCATCAAGCTCCTGGATCCAATTCTGGATCAACTTCCAATTGTTGGTTCATTACGATGATGGCCTAGAAATTCTGCCAACTTTACGTCAGGACACAACCACTCATATCTTGGGTCACATCCAGGAGTGGCATAGACAAAAGAGGTTGATCAAGACTTGCATCCCCCCCAGATTTCATGTTAGAATGGTTCCTTAAGTCCTTCCAGCCTCCTATATCGAAGGATGTTGCTACATCCAGGTTTACATCTGAGGAAGAATAAATCTTCAAATCCCAGTAGTTATATATTATATATGCTCAGTTTGGGATGTTATGCCAGATTCTTCCGTATGCACCGAGATCAAACTATGACCCTAGACAAAAGCCCAGACCTCATGTTGATGGAATTGTAGGCTCCGCCAATGTGAAATCCACAGACTCGATGACAATCCATTTGAAATAGTTGTCTCTAAAATAATCTGCAGGAGGGTCAGCTTCATCTGTGTCTTCCAATCCCACTTAGTCGGCAGATGTACATTCTATGAAATCATCGACTGGCCCAAATGGTAACCAACAACCAAGCAGGAATAAGAAGAAAGGACATAATAATAATCGTAAGGGTGGGAAGAATAATAATAAACCCAAGGACAATGGTAATAATGAGAAGATGAATAATAATGTTGGTGAGGGAAAGAGAGAAATGTGTAAGGTGAAATTTCCCTGTAATCTTTGTATAGATGATCATCTTACTCATTTATGCCCTAAACTTGTGGAAGCTGCGAGGCTCTTATCTCTACCTCTTGTTGTGATGACAAATCCTTTTCCACATAACCAGCACATGGCCTCAAGATCCTCAAATGCCGGAAATGTGGCTGGTGGAAATCAAAACCCACCGACACAAGACGGTGATCATTTTTGTATCAATATGGTAAATTCTTAGGTTAATGTATCCAATAGATCTCGTGATTACAGTTCTTTGTAAACTGTACTTGGTCTAGAATCTCCTCCTCCTCCTCTGAAGATGCCTTTGCAGATCAAAAAACTAGATCTACCACCTCATACTCTGAAAGGATTACTCAAGCACTCTACCCACAATACAAATGCTAGAGCCTCCCATAAATACTCTATTGTTGAGGACCTAGGTCAAACCCCTTGTGCGATGTCGGCCATGGAGGTACTCCAGACGTGTCCCTCATAGAGGAATGCCTTGCTATCTATGTTAGGAGATCTAGACCCCAATGGCTCGAAAGTTATCAAGTTTGACGTCACAAATCTGAATCCTCACTTGCCTTACCATGTGGCATTCCAAATCCACATGGGTTACTCAAACTATACCATTAAGCATGTGGTTGTTGATGAAGGCGTTGCTATATGTGTGATGTCCCTGATCTATTGGAATTATCTCAACTCTCCGACTCTCTCCCAATCTCCGACCATGTTGACTGCTTTTGACGTTCGTTCCTTCTGCCCTCATGATATTCTTCCTTCCTTTCCAGTCTAGTTAGGAAAGAAGACAGTAGAGGTGGATGTCGAGGTGGTTGATGTGCCCCTTGATTATAACTTGTTAATAGGATGCAATTGGACTTATGCATGACTATCATCATATCGTCTGTCTTCTGCACTCTTTGTTTTCCTCACGATGGGAAGATCATGATGGTCGACCAGTTATCCTTTGTGTATGTTATCCCCAATGCATCTGTTGGACCGTCGATCCCCACGGTCAACAATTCTCAGCCGACAACTAAGAATATTGATGTCAGAATGTATTCATCCCTTATGGGTACCTTCAACTTCATGGCATCGATTCACCATGTTTGTGCCATGTCCAATAGGCTCGTTTTGTCAGACAGATCCATTCCTTTCTGCACCTCCTATTTTAATGATCCCTAGACCCTACCTTCCTTGACTTCGTCTTGTGAAGGTCATTCGCATGTTGGAATGGCCATGCCACTATTGGCAGTGGAGATAGTGTATCAAGTTGTTATTGACTAGTGTATCAAGTTGTTATTGACTCTTCCACTGATCCCAATCCTATTACCTCACCAAAGGACGAGGAGGATCCTGTTCTTAAGCCCATGTGGGACACTTCATTGTCTTTCTCACATGACTTCCTCGATGATAATTTTCCCTCGGATGAAGCCATCATCGAAGCCATGAATGGTTCTGACAAACCTTGGGATGATATGCATCATCTCTCTTATTTTCTCCCAGAGCTTCCTAGAATCAAACAAGATGACTTTCGATCTACTTTGAGCGAGATAGTCGGTCACGCCATAGTTCCAATTGATACGCACAACATTTATGCCGAAGGAAATATGGCTAGTATCTCTCCTACTGTCACGATCGATATCTCTCGTACCCCTAGCAAGATTTAAAATGTACATATCGGTGTGGATTGTTCGCCAGAAGAAATCTTGATCTACACTGAGCTCTTCAAGGAATTCTGAGATGTATTTGCTTGGTCATATGAAGAAATGCCAGGAATCGACCCTCGAATTTTTGAGCATGAGATTAGAACTTATCTAGATGCTAAGCATGTTCGACAATGTCTTAGAGTTGTCAATCCCCAGAAGGCCCGTGCTTTTAAGGCAGAGGTATAGAAACTACTTAATATTGGCTTTATCTACTCGGTTCCTTTAACTAAATGGGTATCCAATCCCGTTCTTGTGAATAAGAAGAAAGGAACCATCCATGTATGCATGGACTTTCGTGACCTGAACAAAGCCTGTCCTAAAGACAACTTCCCGACACCTTTCATCGATCAAATTCTCGACGAGTGTGCGGGAAGCGAGGTGTTTTCTTTCATGGAAGGATTTTCAGGGTATAACCAAATTCAAATAAAACCTGAGGATCAACACAAGACAATATTTATTTATCCTTGGGGTACTTTCTCATACTGGAAGATGCCTTTTAGCCTTAAAAACGTGGAGCCTTCCAACGTGCTATGACCTTCGAATTCCACGATCTTAAGAATATAGTTGAAGCTTATCTTGATGATCTCGCTGCTCACTCTCGTAAGAGAGTGGATCACTCTAAGTACCTTTGGCTAGTTTTTGAAATATGTCAACATTATAGAATTTGGTTGAACCCTAATAAATGCATCTTTTGCATTAGGTCTAGACGTCTTTTGGGATTTTTAGTCTCTGAGACCGGGATAATGGTATATTCGTTAAAGGTTGAGGCAATACTTTGATTGCCTCCCCTGGAACTATTCGACAACTTCAAGGTTTACAAGGGAAAGCTAACTTTTTACGTCGGTTTATAGTAAACTATGCCAATATTACTAAGGGTTTTATGCGTCTTTTGAAGAAGGACACCCCTTTTATCTAGGATGAGCGAGCCTAGGAATCCTTTGATGCTTTGGAGAAAGCCTTGGTATCGATGCCTATGATGAAGTCTCATGACTACAATAGGCATTACTTTCTTTATGTTGTTGCATCCGAAGAGACGATTGGTATGGTTTTGGTTCAGGAGGATGATGAGCTCTGCGAGCACGTCATCTACTATCTTAGTCAAAACTTAGTCAGTCCTAAGCTCAACTATTCTCACATTGAAAAGCTATCTTTGGTTGTCGTTCACGCAGTCCAACGATTACGCCATTATGTATTTCTTTGCAAAACTATTGTGGTTGTCGATGTCAATCCATTTCAATACATCCTTACCAGACGTATCATAGGGGGGAAATATAATAAATGGATTGTCATTTTACAAGAATTCGATCTAGATTTCGCTTCTGCAAAATCCAAGAAATCACTAGTCTTTGTAGAGTTAATATCTGAATTCCCACAATTGGACGAGGATGTTATTCATGTTGATTCGTTTGTGGATGAACACATTTTCCTTGTCTCATCATCTGACCCCTGGTATGGAGACATTGTTCTCTATCTTCAAAATTTGAAGTTTCCTCGGCATCTCTCACGAGATGATTGACGGCGTGTACGATACCAAGATAAGAATTACATTATTGTCAGTGACACTTTGTATCGTCAAGGAATAGATAATATTCTGCATCATTTTTTAACTCACAGAGAATCTGAGTCAGTCCTAAATGATTTCCATAGTGGGGCTTATGGTGGTCATCTATCCAGGCTTGCGACAACGCAGAAAATTTTGCGAGCCAGTTATTTTTGGACATCTATATTTAAACATTGCATTGAAATGGTTAAGAAGTGTCACCCTTTCCAGGTGTTCACTTGAAAAATGCGCTCGCATCCATCCCCTCCTCACACAGTCATTACCATCGGTCCCTTCGCCAAGTGGGGGGTGAACTTCATGGATTACAACCCAACTTCGGCTGGGGGGAATTAGCACATTATCGTGGTCATAGACTACTTTACTAAGTGGGTCAAGGCCATGGCTACAGTTAAATTCAACGAGAATAATATCGCCTTCTTCATGTTCAATCAAATTATTGCCATGTGCGGTATCTCGAGTGAGATTGTCACTAATTATGGAAGTCACTTTCAGAACGAAATGATGGAAGAGATAGCATCCAAGTTGGGGTTTAAGCATGGTCATGCTTCCCCTTAATACCCCTAGGAAGATGGACAGGTAGAGGCCGTCAATAAATCTCTCAAGGCCATCTTGTAGAAAATTGTCAGCTAGAGTAAATATGACTGGCATATTATGCTATATCCCACACTCTGGGCATACCGAACCTTGGTCAAGACTACCACCATTTTTTCTCTTTTCCAGTTAGTACACAATGTCGAGTCGATATTACCTATTGAATGTAAAATCCCTTCTCTTAGATTGGCAGTCGCGCTCCTCCATGACACTTCCGATCTCAAGCGATGCCTTGTACACTTAGAGAGTCTCGACGAGTAGCGTCGAGATGCCTCTACGGCCATCAAGGCAAATAAAAAACATGTCAAGGTCCAATACGATAAGTCTGTTTGTCCTCCATTGTACACTAAGGGAGACTTGGTCCTTTTATATGATCAAGCCAAAGAACTGTTGGGGGCAGGCAAGTTCAAACCCATGTGGCATGGTCCCTATATCCTGTGACGTGTCTTAGAAAAAGGAGCCTATGAGTTAGAATATTATGAAGGGAACATGTTGGCCGAGCCCAAGAATGGGCTCTACTTGAAAATATATTATGCTTGAGCCCCAATCTTAGGCGTAACTCTTTGTATACTAATGTAATTTAGTGTATATATATTTTCCCTTTATTTTTTTGTCTTCAGCTTGCTTATCAAGTTTTCACTTGGTCGAAATATGTCAACGGAGTCGTTATACACGGAACTTGGCTTCCGCCTCTTGGGTGGTTTAATCACCCGAGTATCTACTGGTGTCTTCAAGTGGTGTATGCCTAGGGCCATCCATGAATAATATGGTTGAATATAGCGTTGTTATAGAACTTTTGTGCAATTCTATTTCACATGGTATTCACTCTTTAGAGGTTTGCCTGGATTCCCAATTAGTAGTATGTCAGTTGAATGGTAGTTACCATGTGCACGATCCTACATTACTCCGATGATTCTTATGGGTATGTCTTTTAGAGCGATAGTTTGATTTTATTACTTATCATCACATACCTAGGAGTTCTAATTATGTATCCAATGCTTATGCTAATTTCATTTTAGATTGGCATTTGTCACATAACTAAAGTAAATAAAACAATCTCATCAATGTATACATTGTAATATAAGTAAAGCCGAAGAACCCATTTTTATATATATTTCAAAAAATATGATGTTTATAGTACAAAATTGGGGCCAGCACCCTCAATACACATATATAGCCGATAATACAAAATCCATGACATATACGCCTATGGCGTTGGATGTGTGTCATGATAACAAACTACAGCATTTGTGAGATGCTGAAAGATTCGCATCCAATCTCTAGGCACACCAACCACTTATCGTTGCATGGCCTCCGATAGATCCTCTACTTGAACCATCGAAATCCTATGTGTCAAATGAGACAGGTTTCCCTGGACATTTTGAAGGATTATCTCTGCTTCTCCTCCCGTCGCCTCATAACTTCGGTGCCTCCAACGATGTCGTGGAAGCCCGCCCGGTTGTCACAAACCTACGTATGTGTCACACAAGTGTCTAGTTAGTACTTAAGCATCATCCAAAAATATTTTTGTTTTACTATTAAAAAATACAAAAAAATGAAATATTTAAAAAACTTTGACATACCTATGTTCCTGTAGGCGGTCCTTGGTAGAAATGGCATGTCAAGGTCCCCTCTGAAGTCGATCCCTACATAGGGGTAGTCGTCCAGAGCAATGACTTGTTGTCTCCACCAATAAAATAAATCATCATTGTAGGGTGTGGGAACCTTACCTTCCCCCTGTCATCTCATTACCTCGGTCCACCGTGCCATGGCTGGATCACGAGGTCCTCAAGGAATGATCTCGACTCTAGGTCCCAAACCTAGAACCCGCTCGAAGAAAAAGATACACAAGATAGATGCAAACCCAAATTTTCTCTTATCACCTTGTTTGCATTCTGTCAATTGGATCTTCATATTAGCCAGTAGTTAAGTGCACCAATCATACACCATGGGTTTCAATAACTCTACAAAATAGAACATGAGCAGCCTCGATGCCTGGTGCAACGAAGGCGACCCTGTCATCCGAGTCAAAATGAGGAAAAAAATCTTGAGGCTGAGATTGTTTATTGCTTGGATGGGGAGTTGACTCCCGACCTTCTCGGTCACTGCTACACAGTGAGCGTATATGTACTCTTCTATCTAGCTCCACGATATTTGAGGTTCACCACCTCACCCCAGCGCGACAACCCAATCAAGAAATATATATCCTCGACTTCAATCCTTAATGGTTTCCCATCGAGGTTGAAGCTTTCACTGTCTGGATCCTAGTAATCCATGAGCAACTCTAACAACCTCACTTGGGCCCTCATCCCTTTGAGTGCCCAAAATTTATACAAACCACATCTTTTCAAGGACATTTTGGGCCCTGAATCTCTTTCCACAGCAACATCTACCTCCTCATTCTCCCTTTCCCTCCATTCTAGCACCATCTTGCCAAAGAAACATCAATTTTTGAGCTAGTAACCATCAAAAACCTTGTTTACGGACTTGTACATGAAATGTAGCATTCACAGTGATGTATAGGGTTGAGTACACGCGGTCTATATTTTACACAGCCGCATATAACCTCGCGTATACGCAACCCGATGAGTGGTAGCCTGCGTACACCTAAATAACTAATTTGTGCCTTAAATAACTCAAATTTTGAAACCTAAATAAAAAATTTGATACACTAGAAAGGAAGAGGAGGGGAAGAGGAATTACCTTGTCTATATGGTCTCTGATTCCCTCACTCGATGCTCCTACAATCACCAGTTGAAGATTGGAGGTAACTTGGTCCAATTTTCACTATTCAGGTAAAAAAGTCAAATGACATAGTAAAATTTGGTTTCGTTACTATTTATAGTAGTTTTTACCCACTTTATATAGTTTTGGATCATATTTTCACCCAATGGACTAACACAACAGTGGATTGAGTTGGTTTTTGTAGTTTTCTCCAGGGATTCTTGCGGTTTTTAGTGTTATGTTAACCGTTCATAACTACAGGCAAGTATTTTCGCTACCCAACATATAGGATAGGTATCCATTCCATCATGCACACTTGCATTATCATATAATTGTCACTCATATGCCTTAGGTATGAACCCATTTCTTAGCGACAAAGAACCCTCCATCTGCTATAAGATGTGTTGTTATCAAATGGTAGAGACTTACCAAACATGGGTACCCTAGTTAGATCCTCTATTCCATTTGGTACCCATGCAAAGATTTTTTCCGTAGGACCAGGAGTCCCTTATAGCTAATACATGAATTTATGTTGAGCCTCATTTATCACTCATAAACATGTTGACCTATACCTAGAGGACTCCCAGCGGAGTTTGATTTAAGCTCTTTTCCGACTCATTTTCAAAAAGTGAAATATTGTCGAGTGAACTTGTCTCTTTCACACTCATAAATTGGATTTGAAAGGACATATATTTGGTACAAGTTTGTCCCTTTTTCACACCAATTAGACTAATATTATGAAAAAGGACATTTTTTGGCGTTAAGTTGCGATTGCATCTCATGCCCTTGCTTGCAGTATTGAGCCTATAGTTGGTTCTTGCTTTGCATTATAACTGTTTTCCTCAGCATTTTTGCATCCTTAACCAAGAAAATCCTCGTTTATATCCCTCGCAACTTGACACCCTATACCCAGGAGGGAACATTACCTCAAGTGTCCATCTCCTGCATGCACCTACTTGCATTGAGCATAGGTATGTTCCAATGCTGGAACTAGTTTTTCTTACTTGCGACACTCGTTTCCTCCTTTGTATCATTTGACTATGAAAAAACAAAAAATATAGGTGGGAAGGGAGTATTATCTTATATTGGCAACAGTCGTGTTGCCTTTGAACAAAGCACAAAGTTATTGAGTCCACTTGTCATCATAATTCTTGGTTTAGCAAGGCCTTAGGAAGTTGAGCTCGTTACAAAGAGTTTTCTCCACCGAATGGTTACTCTTCCATTCCCTATAGAGAGTTTGATTGATGCCTCCTGCATCTCATGGTTTCATCATTGAGTCTATGATGTCGGAGTCTTCCATATGTCTCATGCTCTTGTTCAAAGGATGTCTATCAACCTGTGTCGACCATTCCTCAGAACTCTTGACTTTGCATGTCATCCATACCCTCGGTTTGTCTCAAAATCACATGATTTTGTAGTCCTATTATGCACCCTGGTCCTACTTTCCTCATTAGTAGGTAACCTTGAACCCAGCAGTCAACATTTCATAATTGGTCGTTGACTGGGTCGTTTCCCTTGTGTTTCACGGCAAGACATCTATTCACACATTGGGATTTGTGTAGTGTTTTGGATTCCATTAGCCTTATTGGTGGTTTCCTCGCCTTTGTCAGTAGCTTTCCTCATTGGTTGTTATTCAGAGGGTCTTTTTCGTGTACCTCTTACACTTGGCACATGCAAAAGACACACAGGTTTGTTAGTTAGTGAACATGTTCTTCATTCGATTTCCTCCAAATCATGAAGATCTTGCTTCATACCTCGTGTTGAATGATGAGAGATTCCTTAATGCTCTCCTTTTAGTGGGTCTCCTTCCATCAACTTCAGCTCAACTATTCTGGAAACTAGACCTAGAGTCCTATGAGTACCTAGAGGCTTGTAGTCATTATTGGCAATTTCTTTCGCCATCGACAGTTGGCAATACATCAATGTCTCATGATCAATGGATTCTTCATGTGTTCAACCCCGAATCCTTTATTCACACTTGTAAGAATCTGCTCGGTGCCTTGATACCTACTTTCATCATCGATAGGTTGTCTTGAGTTTGTTAATGGTATACCTCAATCACCAGTAATCAAACGAAGTCTCATTATGTCTGACCTCAACTCCTTTATTCACACAATGTAGGCTTTCACCTTTGGTGGATTGTGTAGAAGACTTGAAGATATTAGTATGTGGTCGCATCTTTCTTGAGTTGTTGCTTCCTTTTCATTGGACCAGTACCTATGTGACTTCAGTAATCATGGGAGATCAAATTGTACTCCATTGTATACAAATATCTTCAGATTGATTTTGAGACTAGTTCTACTAGGCCTTATTCATGACTATGACAGCCTTTGGCATGTGCTCATTTGTATTTTCCTATTCATGGCCATGGACAGTTGTTTGGTATATTTTTGCATGGATCTACAGTATAATTCAAATTGGCAGCCATGTATGCAAAGTCAGTGTAGATTGTAATGAGAAACTAGTTCTTCCAATTGGTTCCCCATCACTCCACTTCTGGGTTTTTATAATGTATTTTGGCCATCGCAGATACTCCTCTGACCTCACACATTAGGGGGCATCTGTTATAGAAATATTTGCCTCACCCCATGTAATCTTGCACAGAAGGCCTTTTTCCATTTCCCTATGCAGACTTTTCATCCCTTTTTGCAAAATCCCAGAGCTAAAAATACAATTTTCCACGTATACACACCTTGCCTACTATACAGCATGCATATATGCAGGCTGCACCACTACAACCCATGTACATCGTGAAATGTGTCCAAAAATGAAAAATAGTGTCGGCTTTCCATGTCACGACAGGAGATCAATGATCCTTGGCCTTCCATATACTGGAAACGTTCTGACTCGACCCTTCAGTTCCACTTGAAGACCATAAATGGGCCAATTTTGAGCTATGGAAAAGAGAAGAAAGAATTCAACTTTGAGAGAAAATTTACTATGTAGGAATTATTCACTTCACATTGAGTCTGCATCCCTTTATCCTTTAATTCTGAACACATTGTTCAGCCCCCAATCTCTTCCCTTATTGAGTTTGAACTCCATTGTCTCTCTTTTATGAGATTTCCTTTGGTGGAGGATTGAAGTGGTGGAGGCCCAGCTGGAAGGAATTTAGTTTCTCGATTCCGAACCTTGTTGACATGAAAGTTTGTAACTTATTCACTTTTGTCGATCATATCTTAATAAAAATACTCTTTTATCATCTAATAGATATCTTGCAAATATTTGAATTATTATTCCATGGGCATATTTTTAATGAATGTTAATGGATTATTCTATTAGATGTGATAACATCATATATTATCACCATTTTCTTTCTTTGCTTGGTTGTTGAGGAATAATTGCAGGTATATTTCTTTGGGTCAAGTGCTCAATTGTGGACTTCATCAAACGTCTGGACGAGGTAGGCCTTTTATCTTATCTTTCTAGCATATTTGTTTATATAGCATACTTGATAATAGAGTTGATTTCTACAGTCATTTCCATCTGTTGTGGTTTTCCCCTAGCCATAGAGAGATCTTGCTCGTAACAATATATTTCACTTGGAAGGGTCCTACAAAGACAAACAAATATGCCCTACAAGGGTCCACAAGTCATATGAATCATTCCAAGTAAGCCACACTTAATAAAAGAACCACCCAAACATGTGCATCAAATCCCCCATTTTCAAATTAAACAAATACTCAAAGACCTTATAAAATTTTCCTAATTTAGGTATGGGAGGGTTTTCATAGTGCCCTATTTCGTAGACCATTCCCCAAGTCAAGGGATGTTTCCCAAGGAAACCCTTTATAGTTCATGTAGTGAGCATGAGGTGGATGGGGGGAAGACTTTTGGGCATGGGTTCCTTGACATACCAAGGACTCATATTGTCTCATTTATGGGTTCCTTTATTAAGGGTGTGTTGCATCCCTTTGTTTTCAATACAACCTTTTTCCAATCCCTTTATTTTCCTTTTACTTTTTGAAGTCTAAACATTGAGTGTTATATGAAATGAAATAAAAGGAGAATGGCAATGCACTTGAAGTTATAATACAATGAGTTCCATGTGAAATGGAAATTAAAGGACACCGCAAACGCATTCCCCCATCAAGCAGGACATTTTTTTCTTATTTTCTTTTAAGGGTCATTTAATTTTTTAGGAGAGGCACTTCATTTATCTCAGGACCCTAAGGAAAGCATCTATAAGGATAAGTTATGGCTTTCATTTTTACAGTGTTAGATACAACACCTTCAATCCTTTGTCCCCTTCTTCTCATGAAATGAGGTACAAGCCCTTCTTGAGGTCAATGAACCCAAAAACCCAAAAGATGAGGAAATGAGGGAAGAAGTGTGGAAGGTGGTAAGTATGAACGTGAATGGTA
>JASDQU010106756.1:63922-75639 GCA_032191745.1 Picea mariana | reverse complement strand
TTTCATGACCTTTAGAGACATAACATTTTTTGAGGCTCTAGAATCCAACATACAATTATTCAAACGAAAACCATTTATGCCCAAAGAAATATAAAAGGAAGGATTTTCTTCTCCCTGGATCCCATGATACATAGTATTTAGGATCACTAAAGGATCTCTTGCCTCTTCTTGTACCATTTATGGTTTCAAAAATTCTCTTCTTACGGAAGGAATATTGCACATATCCACCAAAATTACCGACATATTCATCTTTCCAATCATACATGGTACATCTATATTTAGGAAAAGATCCTCATTTGTTGGTGTAGGTTGTGAAAGAAAGTCATGAATTGGAGGTGGAGGAGGTGGAGGCACTTCCTTCATTGTTGGAGGTGGTGGGACTGGCACTTAGTTTCTTCTCAAGTATCTCAAAATTTCACTTTTCCTCCACTTTTCCTTTAATCCTTCATCCATTTGGTTTAATACTTCCAACCAAGATCGTCTAGCTACCTTCTTCTTGACTTCCTCAAGTTGTTCCTCTGTGATATCAATGTACTCATCATCCTGGAGGAGAAAAGTTGTATCAATTAAGTTCAACCTATCCATAGTACTTGGATCTTATTATTCCCTTTCTCTGTGGCACTCATGCATTGAATGAGGTTCTTCACAAGGAAAACACCATGGAGATCCCTCCATGTTGACCATCCCAACAATATTCAAGGTGTCAAGTGCCTTTGCCTCTTGTTGTGGCTCCCTTGGTTTCCAGCCTGTGTTTTCCCTCCGTTTTCTGATAAACTGAGGTCTTGGAGCGGAATGATGCCTCTCCAAAGTTGTCAACCTGTTAATGATCTGATTTTGACTTTGGATGAGCTAGTCATTCATTTGATCAAACTTATGAGTCAAGAGTATGATTGGATCATGTGCATTGTTGGTTTAAGTCTTTTTCTTTGGTTTTTTTCTAGCATGAGGGAACTAAAAGGGATCAATCTTTGAACTAATAAGATGGTCTTCAATCTGTGCACTATACTCTTTGGCTTTTGCCAATTTTTTAGGCATCTTTTCCTTCATGATAAAACCAAATTGTCCTTCGAACGTGTTTAAATAAATAAGGAGAACGGTTGCTTCTAGTGGGAATAATTCCTTCGGGATTTGACTATGCAACTTGTCAAATCTATCATCGAACTCCTTCAATTGTTCATTCTCTTTATTTTTAATTTGGTTGAATTGCGTCAATAGAATTTCGTTGTCCTTCTTTTTTCTCCATCTACCCTTGAAAAACTTAGTGAAAGATTCATAAGACTACAAGTGATTATCGGGAAATCCTTTGAACCACTTCTTATCATCTTCATCAAGATACATAGCTAGTATCTTCATCACAACATCTTCATGTTCTATACCATTATCTTCCATGGCCACGCCAATATCATCAAGATGTTTTTTAGGTGTAACAACATTGTTTCTGATGAACTTGGGAAGCCACTTGTGAGACTCTTTAGGCATGTTATTTGGAAACCCAAAGATGGTGTCCATAGTCAATGGCTTGTAAAGGCTGGAAACCCAAGGATGAGCCATTGGAGCAAGGGGAAGGTTACCTTGAAAAAATGTCTTGACAACGGGTGAATTCTGAGGAGGTATTCTTCGGTGGACATTAGAAGGCTTGAACCTTCCTTAGGGAAGGGTCTCTTGGAAGGGTGGGTTCTTAGGTTGTGGAATCGCCATATAAACTTTACGAAAATATCATCAAAAGTGGAAAGAGAACTTCCCTCAAATGGATTCTCTAGGAAAGCTAAGGGTAAAGGCTTTGGGATAGAATTTTCAAGTGTCGTTATGGGATCGAAAAGGATTTAGAATCCTCCTCAGAAACGGTTTTCAAAAATGTTATTGCATAGTTTAAAGTTTGTGAAAATCCCAACCCAATCAACAAGTGAGAGACACAACTGGGGACACCTATCACTGTCACCTCAATAGATATCCCCCTCGTTTTAGTGAAGGACAACTCCAACACAAGGGAGGATTTCTGAGGGACCCTAGGAGGATTGAAAGGGAGAAGCCAAGGAGAAAGAATGAAATTCCCCTATAGGTCACAATAAAGGGTCTAAGGGCTTGATGGAGGATGAGTATCGGTCAAGGAGAAGTTTCCAATGAATAGTACCTGCAAAACCAATGTTAGACAACCAAAACCAAGCTAATGTATTATTAAATGAGCCCAAGAAAAAGGGGGAAACAACAAGTTATTCTTGTTGTCCCAAAATTTCAGCAGTAAGGAAATATATATCAGTGATGACAACAGTTATAACAGTTGCAAATTGCATCATCTAATCATCATATGGTATTGGATAAATCAGTGTGCACTTAGAGATAGTATTCCAATGCTAAAATTAATGAATTAGATGACAAATGAGGGTTGTAAGAAAGTGTTATTAGTAGAGAATTTGAATTGCCTTATGGTTGTAGAAAATGTTTTCTACAACAACAAGTTCTAGCCACTGACATTAGCAATTAAACCGCCCAATCAATAGCTTATTACCAATAGAACAATTATCACAACTTACAAGTATTTTTCAAAGGTAAAAAAGTGGAAAAAAGAGTATGAGAGAGTGAGTTTGTTCCAACCATGATGGTTGTAGCTTAATGTTTACTATAGCAACACAATCACTTAGCCAATCAAGACACCCTTGGAGGCAAATARAGMCAATAGCATATAAAATTTAAATCCAACCTTGAACAATTCAATCTCTTAAATTTCATGTTTACCAATGCAACAATATTCAATMTCCAATGCAACTAGTGCATTRTCTATTGGGYTATGGAGTCTCTTGCTTGGTCACAACCAAATTAAACTAGGTTTTAATGATCATCGAGGGGCATAAACCCTCTTACTCCCTAGAGAAGATAAACCTTAGGAAGGTTTTGCTACAAGTGTGTMAAACCTCTTACTCCTTGTAGCAATCCTTAAGCCTTTTCGATGACAATAGAAKAAAGTTCCTTGTTGGAGTATGTATGYCSTTATACTCCTCATAGGTTTTGATARTATGATCTTGTAACTAAGAATAAAAACACAAATTACATAAATTCCTTACCYRATCCAAGAAATAGCATGMAAAACCCTTACTTATCAAGATATTCCAATGATTTTCCAARAAGAAAGCATCCAAGAGAAGCCGCTAGCCTTTACTCCATCAATAAACAACTATTCCATCCATTTTTTGCACAAGAGAAAAAAACATAGTGAATTTCCCAAAGAGGCTGAAATTCCAGTCCAAGAGTATGTAATTCTCAAGTGATGATTTATGAAAATGAAAAGAGATGGTCCTTTATTTATATGAGGCCATCTACACCAATTTGTCCACATAAAATTGTCAACAAATTAAAAGAGTGCCTACCCCATTATTTTCTTTTACAACTTGCAAATATTAAAATTACATAAAGTGAAACCCTAAAAAAGGTGATGTCGTTCCCTAAAAGCATGACATCGAGCATAAAAGTGATACGTTGAGCCTCAAAATATAGATCGTTGGGCCTCCAAAGGCTAAGTTTCAAGATCTCATATGTTAGAGTTTCATGTCATGCATCTCCTTCCTTCAAACCACATCATATCACCTTCGGAACCATCAATCCCACCAAACCCTAGCCTCCAAATGAAATCAAGGGATTAGAAGGTGACGTCCTAGGCATCCAAAGGCCAACGTCTAGGTGCAAAGGGATATGATGTCATCCTCTAATGTTTTCAAATTTCCTCCAAAGTCAATTTCCTCTATCATTTCCACACAAGGGATCCGAGGTGCTCTGCCTAACATGTGGGGTATAGTGTCCATCCTAGGGTTTTCAACCCCCCGTGAAGGTCAAAACAACATAATTCCTCCATGGATATCTTTCACCTAGAAAGGTCCTACAAAAACAAACAAATATGCCCTCCAAGGGTCCAAAAGTCATATGAATCATGCAAAGTAAGCCACATTTAATACAAGAATCACCCAAACATCTACATCAAAACCCCCCTTTTCAAATTAAACAAATGCTCAAAGACCTTATAAAATTTTCCTAATTTAGGTATGGAAGGGGTGTCATAGTGCCCTATTGGGTAGACCATTCACCAAGTCAAGGGGTGTTTCCCAAGGAAACCCTTTCTAGGCCATGTAGTGAGCATGAGGTGGATGGGGGAAATACTTTTGGGAATGGGGTTCTTGACATATCAAGGGATCATATTGACTCATTTATGGGTGTCTTTGTTGACGGTGTGTTGCATCCCTTCATTTGCAATGAAACCTTTTTCCAAGCCCTTTATTTTCCTTTTACTTTTTGAAGTCTGAACATTGAGTGCTATATGCAATGAAATAAAATGAGCATCTCAATTCCACTTGAAGTTAGAATAAATTGAGTGTTGTGTGTAATGGAAAGTAAAGGATATTGTAAATGCATTCCCCCATCAAGCGGGACATTTTTTTCTTATTTTCTTTTAAGGTTCCTTCAATTTTTTAGGTGAGGTGTTTAATTGCTCTCATGACCCTAGGGAGATCATCTAGATGGATAAGTTATGTCTTTCATTTTTGTAGCGCTAGATACAACACCTCCATGCCTTTAGCCCCTTCTTCCCATGAAGTGAGGTACAAGCCCTTCTTGGGGTCAATGAACCCAAAAACCCAAAAGATAAGGAAACGGAGGGGAATAAGTGTGGTAAGTATGAATGGGAATGGTACGATGAACCTTCAAGGAGAACCCCCTGTAGAAACCCTCTCCCTGAGGGTGACCAACTTAGTAGGATACCATGGAACCCACCAAGGTGAAACTAGGAAAAAGGTATAATTTCCAAGCAAACGTTCCATAATCAAGAAAGGATTCTCTGCAACAAGTTAAAATGCTTCAAATATTAAGGTGACATTTACCATGAAATTGGACTTGTTACCTCATGGAGCAATATTTGCTGCCTACTGGGACCAGGATGGTGTGGAGGACATTTTTATGTTGTTGGTGTTGAATGGTGATGTATGGTGGAGAGGAGGGGCTTTTTCTGCTTGGTGTGGGAGTTGTTGGTCTTCTGGATCTCGGCACTCCGTGTCTTCTACCTACGGGCCTCGATACATCATATCCTTAGTTACCCCTAGGCCTGGGGGGTAATAGAGGATATTTTGGATTTTTGGACCTTTTTGGCATGGGTCCCAAAAGGAATCCTCAAGAGAATCAATCAACTCTCCTTACGCTTCCCCTAGTCGGGGTCCAATGAAAAAACATCCTTAGTCTTCGCTTCAAAAAAAAACATTTCAATCCCAAAGTCTTTTGGGGGATGGGAATTAAATAGCATCCACCTATTTTGATATAGGTGGACATTGGTGGTCGTCCACCTATTCCATTGGCTAAAAATACAATTTCCATCTTGGCATTTTTTCTATAGTTTTTTGGGTCCCAAACTTCCAAGGTCGTTTTGAGGCCCTAAACAACATTTTTTTACGTGGAAGCACCCAATAAATGTTTAAGTTTGGAATGTGTACTCTTTAGTTATACCTTTTCGACAAGGTATCGAGTGCCTGAAACAGATATTGTATGCAAAAGTAACATCCCCAGGAAGTTCATGTATCAACTACCTCCATCAGGGCCCAAAAACCTTTTGGTGTTTCATCTCCCAGGATTAGGGTTTTTGATGTTTAGGGTTTTCTCATTGATGCTTTATGTTAAAAAGGCATTTGGATCCTCATTGTAATCATTTTATTTTGAATGTGCGTAACTCTCACATGTCTTCTTAGAGATAAGCTACCACCATTCTACCAAGTTCATTTCACTCTGTATTTTCTTTTACAATTTCTGCATTTTTCATTCTTTAACAGAAATTGAGTATTATTGTTTCTATGTTTGTCAGTCCTATTTATATGTTTCATTTCAATCCCTCATAAATCTAGATCAGTGTTATCAGAGCATTCTGCTCTTTATCTATTTCTTTATGCATGTCCCCAATAAGGTCAGGGTATAAGGCATTGGGACTCAAACCGGTTGAGCATTTGGAAGACCGTCCTCATTGACCCTGATGGTTGCCCATGGAAGAGGAAAAGAGAGATGAGGGAGAAGGAGATCATATTATGTTGTTTCTTGCAGAAGTCCTCGTGCAACAAAGGAATGATATGATGGATCATGTTTCCCAAATCCTTTGATGGTTATCAAGAACAACAGATGCATCTTCATCAAGCAGCCACTTTGGAGGCACCACCCCCTTCAAGGTACAATTTATTTTGTATATTCCCATATTTGAAGGTCAAATAGATGTGGATTCCTTGGAAAAGTGGTTAAATATACTAGAAACAATGTTACCCTGTTGGAAACTACGATGACCAGTACAAAAGATGGACCACATTGTGTCGGGAGAGGGATCAAACAATGTCATATTTCACAAATACCTTCCATACCTTGTGCACTAAGTTGGGTAGTAGAGACTTTGAGTAGCATATGGTTCTAAAATATCATGGGGGTATACATAGGTACATCCAAACAAAAGTGGAGTTTCTGGACATCTATTCATTGGGAGATGCTTATCGATATGTTGTTAAAATTGAGAAAATATTTAAACAGAGGAATAAGCAAGAGTTTGGATTTGTGAATGTATCATAGCAGAAGTTGGGCAAAGGTATCCCCAACACATAGAAAAAAGGACAAATCAAGGATGGAAAACCTAAGTACAACCAATCTAATATGCAAACAAAGAATGGTAGTGTGAAAATGAAGAAAGACACTAGGAAGTGGTGTGAGTTCCATAAAAGACTTTGGCACAACACCGATGAATGTTGCTCTAAGCAGTCATTGGTGGCCGAGCTAAAATCCTTAGATTCAGATCCAAGATATTAATTTGATTCAAATCCAAACAAAGGGAAGAGAATCATTGATGCAAAATCGAGTGCCACAGTCACTACCACCGAGATCCATCCAAACGAACAAGAAGAGCCAGAGGAAAGTGAGTTCATTTTTCACTCGTAGAGGGGTGACGGGTGCTCCACTACATTTCATTATTGATAGAAGAATCCAAAATAACCTCATCTCAGTAGAGTTCATCAAGCGATTGGAGTTGTCGACAACATCACATCTGCAACCGTACAACATCAGGTGGCTCATCCAAGGACAAGATCTTCACATCATCCGACAGAGTCGCATGCCCCATGGCATTAAGCCCCCTCAAGGATGAGGTATTGTGTGATGTTTCCCCACTTGAAGTTTGTGATGTTCTTTTAGGCCAGCCATATATGTGGAAATTTCATGTTTTATATGATTTTATACCTCATAGAGTCATTGTTACTATGGGAAGAAAATTGTACATGATACCATAAGTAGCTCCTACTACTGCAATTTCTTTGGTCTCATCTAAGAAGTGCAAGAAGCTCATCTCCTAGATTGTGAAATTTTTCCTCTTCATGATTCACTCTCAGAGTGAACGGAAGGTCGCAGCCACATCCATGGCCTCTACACAGGGCTTCTCTACGTAGTAGAATAAAGTGGACAAAGTCATGGAATAATATCGAGACATCTTCACCTCACCTATCGGATTGCCTATGCACTGTCAGGTCAAGCATTCAATTGATCTGAATCCTAGAACGCATTTTCCCAGTGGGCCAGTGTATCGACACTACCTCCTGGAAAATGAGGAAATCAAGCGCCAGATTCAAGAGTTTCTCCAAAAAGGAAAAATTCGACCAAGATCCTCACCCTGCAGAAGCCCAATCATGTTCATACAGAAGAAAGATGGAACCTGGAAGCTCTGTATTGATTACAAGCCTTTGAAAAAAATTATAGTCAAGAACTTGTACCCAATTCCCCGAATTGACGACCTTCTCGACCAGCTCAATGGGGCCAAGTACTTTAGTAATATTTATCTAAAGTTTGATTACCACCAGGTCCCCATAGAATAGACTGATGTATGGAAGACTGCTTTCAAGTCTAAACAGTGTCTTTTCGAGTGGTTCATCGTGCCCTTTGTCTTGATGAATTCCCCAACAACTTTCATGAGGTTTATGGACGACATCCTGCGACCCTTCACCAATTCCTTTCTAGTTTTATATATGGATGACATCCTCATCTTCAACAAGAGTTGGTCAAAACACTTGCAGCGCATTCAACAGGTCATCCACACTCTATGGAAACACAAGCTATATGATAACTTAGAGAAATTTTCCTTCAGCATGAACATGGTCCAATACCTCGGATACTTGTAAATGAGCATGGTGTGCATGTCAATACAGCTAAGATCCAATTCATTGATGACTAGCCAGGCCCAAAAAAACTAACCAATCTTTGAAGCTTCTTAGGCCTTACCAACTCCTATTGCAGGTTCATGTTGGGGTTCTCCCATATTGCATGGGTTGTCAACCAATTGACCAAGGGTGGTTAAAAAGACAAATTTTTTGGGGGAAGATAACAATAGAAAGCCTTTGATGATCTGAAACATGACTTATGCTCAGCCCCAGTGCTTGCCTTACCTGATCGACAACAACCATTTGAGACTGAGACAAATGCTTATGATTGTGTTGTTGATTTCATCCTCACTCAACATGGTCATCTGGTGGACTATCATAGTGAGACACTCTCATATGTCATATGTAAGTACCCCACCTATGACAAAAAAATGTATTCCAATGTGTAAGCCTGTCACAAATGGAAGCATTACATTCTAGGGAAAGAGACAGTCGTCCATACAGGTCACAAACCTATGCAATTCATGCAGACACAAGGAAAATTCAAAAATAACTGCCATCAAAAGTGGCTCACATACTTGTATCAGTTTCACCTCAACATTAATTATAAGAAAATGAGCACGAATCATGTCATTGACTACCAAAGCCGGCCTCTAGTTGCATCACTAACCACAGTGCTTGACTATTGTAGGCATGAGACCTCTAAGTGGTCCCAACTCTATGACAATGATCTTGACTTCTCTATGATCTACCAGATGTTAGGAATAGGCACAGTCGTTGTTGACTTCCATCTTTAGGATGGACTACTATGCCATCTAGGTAATCTATGTGTTCCTTCGAGCAATTGTGAAAAGCTAATTTAGGAAGCTCACTACAGTTAAGTGGTAGGACACTTTGGGATGGAGAATATAGTGGTAGTACTACATAAGTATTTCTATTGGTTAAAGATTCAACAAGATGTTAGTAAGTATATCAGATCCTTCACTTCCTACTCCATTTCCAAGCTAGCCATTAAAAAGAAAGGACTATACACTCCTCTGCCTACTCCCTAATACCCCCCCAGGATAAGGGTAAATAAGGAGATCATGTATCGAGGCCTATAGGTAGCATACATGGAATGTCGAGAGTCAGATTGACCAGCAGAACCCGCAGGGTCCCTCCTATTCATGTTGATCACCACTCATCACCATCAGCAGAACAACATCCACTACATCATGTTTGGATCAAAAAAGACAACAGGTCTTGCTTCATGAGGTAATAAATTTTAATATCTTGGTAAGTGTCACTTTAATATTTGAAACATTTGAGCATGTTGCAAAGAATCATTTCTTGATTATAGATCGTTTTCTTGGAAATTGTACCTTTTACCTAATTTCACCTTGGTGATTGTCATTGTATCCTAGTAACTTGGTCACCCCCAAGAAAATGGTTGCTACTGGGTAGTTCCTTGAAGGGTCATCATACCATTCTCATTCATACTTACAACTTTCCACACTTCTTCCCTATCGTTTCCTCATATTTTGGGTTTTCAGGTTCATTGACCCCAAGAAGGGATTGTACCTCATTTCATGGGAAGAAGGGGATAAAGACCCAAAGGTGTTGTAGCTGGAAAAATTCAAAAGTGAATCATTATCTTTCCAGATGCTAGCCCTAAGATCCTGAGAGCAATGAAATTCTTCTCCATAAAAATCAAGGACCTTCTAAACACATAATTAATAAATGTCTCGCTTGTCGAGGAAATACATTTTGTGTTGTTTCTTACTCTCCATTGCATATGGAACTCTGTATATTTCTAGCTTCAAGTGTAACATACCCAGCGCCCGGCTGAGCAACATTATGTACATAAAATCATTAACTTATTAATATTTACTGCTAATCAAATTATTGTAGCTTACCAGCGCAAATCACACACATATTTGAGCATTTGACTAATACTACAGTTCTAAATGCATCTAACAACATATATTAAACATGAATAAAATTGTTCAAGAAAAAACAAACACATAACATTCATATAAATTATTTACACAACGGAATTTAACATAAGAACATAACATAAACACTTATTTGTTAATGATTAATCAATTGGCTGCAAATGAAGGATGAACCCCCATCCATAGGCATTGTTCATCATTTTCTCTCATTACAAATCCACCCTCGAGCTGAGGCTATGAGTCCACAAGGAGATCTGGCCCACTAGCTATCCACTCTCCACACAGAGCAGCCGCAAACCAAGGTTCTAGTCTCACAGCATTTCCAAACCTCTAGCTCTCTCTTTTCCCCACAACTTGCATTACCCAAGAAATGTACCCCCTTCATTTCTCACAGTCCCTCAGGTTGTACCATTCATTTATTAGGGCCACTAGTGCATTCGGTTGTCCAGGAATCACTCAACTAGGAACTCTCAGTTGTTTCATGTTTTCTCACAGTATCCTTCGCAAGGCTCTAAGATATTTCCTCAATATGAAATCGCACCAAAGGATTACAGCCTGATTTATCGGCACGCGGGCCTCTCTCTTAGCATAAAAACACATCCAAACAATGGTTTCCTTCAAGTATACCATGATTGGTCCTCTTCCCCACCTCTGTCGTTCTTTCCTACCCAAAATTTGTATGTAAAATTTGTCCCCTCCTCTGCATATGAATTTCCTCTTCTTCCTCTCTTGCTCGACTCAAACTCCTCCCAAGGATGACTATACCTCAGCCCATTCTCTCCAATAACTATGGGATGTGACCACTCACACCCACCCTCTTACATGAGTTTAATGATTGGCCTCTCATACACTCAATCAGCAAATAGAAGGTTATAAAAACATATAATAATTTCAGGAATGTAGGTTGGATTAATACCCATGAATAATTTCCCCTTGGATCCCTCTCTCTCGTGGAATCATATCCCCCCATAATTATTCATCTCTTTTGTATCACAGTCAATGATTATTACTTTTATTAATTATTTCAATGTTCATAATCTGTAAATCGGCCCCCGGGCACATTAAATCAATACGGGATCTTCTCCCCAATGAATCAACTCACCATCTTAATTCGCATTTATACAATTACATTATAATTAACAGGGATTAGAACTAGGGATTTTACATCCCATCCCCCTTATTTTTTCAATGTCCTCAGTGCACAACACCCTGCAGGTGTAATTTCATTTTACAATTACAGCTCCCCGGCCAATAATCAGCATATAAGCTCTCTAGCCCGAAATCACACAAGAATTCCAGCCTAAAAAAATTACGTGGACACTCTTGCCCCAATACCACAGATACATAAGTACATCAAGCCCCCAAAATCACAAATATGAAGGCATCATGTCCCGAAACATATACATAAGCCACTAGCATTCTTCTGCAGCTATCATGTTTTCCACCAGCTTTCTTCCCATTGACCTGCCCAACCCAAGGAATGGTGTCCCATTCATTTATCAAGGTTGACCCAAGGAATGTGCCCCCTTCACTTTCCTCAGTCCCTTGGGTTGCACCATTCATTTATCAAGGCCTCTCTAGTATAGGTAACTAGGAATCTCACTGCTGGGAACTCAAGGGACTCATTGTTAGGAAGAAT
>JASDQU010106755.1:128946-142908 GCA_032191745.1 Picea mariana | reverse complement strand
TAAAAGGCATATCCATGACATCTTTGTGTTGTTGGTTGAATAGGATTGAGTGTGCACGGCTTGATTGAATCATGGTGTGACTTAAATGAACCAACCACTTATTAACGCACACAGCCTCAACATGATATGTCGAGTTATTATCATGACTGTGTGTTTGTTGTGATAAGTGGAAATGTTGCATTGTGGAGTTTGGTCAGTTGCGCTTTGTGTGTAGTATGGATAGTTTGTTTTTATACTCAGTGAAACCCTCATAGTTTTTTATTGCAATGGACAATTGTTGATGATAGTCGCATTGGATATTTGGCTCAGATTTTAGGTCGCATTGAGCTATTTTGTTTTACAATGGTATGGTTAAAATTTAGTCCTGCATAGCCTTTGTCTAAATGGTGGTTGTTGGTTGTATAGTCAATTGTCATTTCAGCCGTGGCATGTGAGGTTTTGATTATTTTGTTCTTTTTACTACATATATATATGGGAATGAATATCATTATAGATCTTGATTGGCTCTATTGCAGAAATAGTGACTTCATTATTATTTTGGAAACATGACTTTTACATATAGATGTGGATTGAAGAAATGTATGACAGTGGTGGATGTTAATGATTACAGATTGGGAATGAGTGTTGTTGTTAACTGTTATAAAATGCAGAATGTGCGAATAAAGGGAACATAACCTCTTACAAATTGTGTGAAATACTTATTGTTCTATAATGGCATAGTGTTGGATATTAATGAACAATGAACTAGTCAAATAAACAAGAATTATTACTCAGTCATCTAATTGTTGGTTGATGCATCTATTCTTACCGCATATTTTTTTATGGGTCACTTGATTAATTTCATGAACAATAATTGTTATCCTCCCCTCTCATTATCTTACTTTCCGCTAATTACAAACCCTTCACATATCCCAGATTCATTATTTCACTCCTTGTTCTGATATTGATTACAACCAAGAGAATTTTTGTGTTAAGTGGATGAAGTGGAAATATCTTTGGTAGATTGCAGTGAGGTTTTATTTGGTTGATTTATAGTTGATTGTTGTTATCATTGAGCAGAGAACATTTTTTTCTCCCCTTTCATTATGTCATATTTTTTCTCAATACAAACTCCTCACATTTCTCAAAACACTATTTCACCCACTTCTCATTGATTAACATTAGAACAATTTGTATGGATTGGATTGCATAACCTGATACATTCTGAGCCAAATACGTTTTGTATTTTTAAGAGTTGTCATGCATGGCTATTTAAAAGCCTATTTTCTAATCGATTACACATGCAGGATGAGTTTTTTCGGTCGGGAAAGCCATGGTTGAGGAAATACAGGTAGAGGTAACTTGAACCGAGGCCCAAGAAGGCTCAGGTTCTCTATACATTTTGATGTTGATTTAGATGAACTTGGCCAATTGTTTCATGTTGTATTGTTTAATTGGATTGGTCAGGGAATAGTCCAACCTAGGCCTGAAAGGCCTCCTTGCCAAGCCCTACAAGCCCTCGGTATCCCTGTGCCTCCTCATGTCTCTTTACAGCCTGAAGTCCCTAAAAATGATGGGTGGCAAGTGGTTTCTCACCCAACAGTCTCCCAACATCGTGGATGGCCCAACTTGACTTTGTCTACTCCTCCACCTTTAAACCCCATTGTCTAAGCTTCCCCGAATCACTCGCTAGTGCAATCCTCCCATGCTAGCAAGATATTGAAGACTAAATCCCACCATGCATTTGATAAAGGAAAAGATATTTCTGCCCCTTCCTCACCCTCTGATGAATCTGACAAATTTGTGTCTTCACGGATGCATTTGAGGGACGATTGTTCCCATGCGATCAGTGAGATAAAGCCTAAAGACACTGCCCAACCCAAGGCGAATTCAGGAAAATCAAGAGGTGATAGCAACAACCAAGGAAGGGTTGCATCACATAATGGAAAATATGGCTTTTTCATTTTATGTTATCTATTGTTTTATGGCAGTTGACTTCATGGATTTTGGACACAATGTTTTATTTTGGATATATGAATATTATTTTCAAATATTTTCAAATATTATGAGCTAAAATTGTCAAAAGTAAATCTGTTGAGGGGAGGCACAAGGGGTTGTGTTTTCTTAACAAATGGATTCTGTTATAGTTGTTATGATTGTTATGAACTAAAGGTAGTCACAAGGGGTCCCACCTACTAGTTATTATTTATTTATGACCCTATTATGATTATTACTTTTCCCCCCTAACTAAAGTTGGTTGAGTCTTTAGTTAGCTTAACTAATGAATTGGTTCAACTACTCCAACCAAGTTCGATTTGTTAAAATCAAAAGAAAGGGGAGGAACAAGTGAAGGATAGAAGCAAAAGCATGCTAAGGTTTTCTCTTCGAGTTTATGTTGAGACAATTCAGTTTTCATTCATTCATATATCCATCATATCCTAATTTTATTTTATGATAGCAGGATCTTATTGTAGACAACAATATTGATGGTTGAATCAAATCATTCAGACACTTGTTCTTTAGAGGTGTTGATCTATCTTTGATAGTCTGTGTAGACTTGCCTGTTTGTGAATTAGTTTTCATGATTGACAAAGGCTATTGTGCAGAATTGAGTGGGAAACAATCTGTGGCAAGTTGATCCATCTTTTAGAGTTCAGTTTTGGTTTTCTATCAGAGGTCCTTTTGTATAATCCATCGGGGATGTCTAAGTTTGACTTTGGTCCAAGATTTTTGTATGAGATTTTGTAAAGAAAATTGCTCTTTGGTGAATTGGAATGAAATAAAGGATTTATTTATGTCTCAATTATCTTGATTATCATCTTGGTGTATTTAATTCTTTTCTTATATTTATTTTAGCAACTGGCATATTCAGAAAATACATAAAAAGTGAATTTCTAGCAAGATTTTTGTTGATAAAAGACTAGACTAAGCACTTGTAATTAATACTTGTGAGTTAGGATATTATTTTTGTTGGCTATAAACATAGGGTGATATTCCTGTCTATTTTACTTTATCCAAGTAAAGTATGAAAATGCTTGAGTAAGATCAATTCATATCTTTTCGTCAACAAGCACAATCATGATTTTTCTCAGAGACACACGAAGGATTTCTAGAAGCTATCCCATAATCCTTGTTCCAATACATCAACAAATCTGGTAATGTGTAGATTGACTCTAGAGGAAAATTTAACACCCAAACTTACAAACAAAGGTCGAAGGAACCTACATGAGTGGGTTGAAATAATTTTTGAAGATTACATAACATAACAAGATATTGAGGATCAAACATCCCTCGATACAATAAAAGACAAATTCTACACCGAGCTACACCATAGATTTATGTGCACCATCCCCAGACCGCTTCATAAATTTTTTCTCGACAAAGGAGTAGGAAACATTGTTAAATTATGAATACGACTCGGTACACCACCACAAAATAGTCACTGGGATGAGAGAAATGAAAAGTGGGATGAATTCCTAGAAGCAAGGTGCAAAGATACAAAACAAGCCTTAGAATACTTTTTGAGCAAATAAACATGGCCATATTCATCAACTCCAAGTAAGTCGGGGCGAAGATCAGGGGTCGGATGATCTATGAGATGCCATAAGAAAGGATCATACCAACTTTCTTTCATTTGAAGAATAAATGTCTTCGAAAGGAAAGAAAATTTACAAAAAAATGTCTGACATCCAAAAATTGGAGAAGGACAAGAGACAAAACAAAAGAGAGGAGATTCATAACCTATGGAAAAACCAGAAATTGAATAGAAAAATGGTCAGAGAATATCATCCTGATAGAGAGTATGAACAATCTTAGCCTGAAATAAATTGATTATATCTAGCAATAACAATAGCCATGACAACCCCATACAAAAGTAGTGAAGCACGGTTTATAGAGGCTAGCATGGGTGCCTATCAACCACAAAAAAAAGATGAAATCATGGATTACAAAGAGTCCAAACCAATGATACACACTCCTCCTGTTCAAGAAACCAACCCTCGAATTAGAGAATTCTTTCAACAAAGACTTCATATCGACAAACAATATACAAGGTCATGGTATAGAACCAACAAGCATGGGAATTTATACGACATGCTCATAGTCAAGCCAAACATAGATGAAGTCTAAAAAATGATCATTCACATAAAGGATCTCACGGACCTGGCCCCCTGCCAGATCTCATATCAAGAGAAAAAAATATAATAGATTATAGTTGTGAATCGACATGTCGTATAGAATGATGTATCATTGAATATAAATACCAAATTTTTTAGACAAAAGAAGTAACTTGTACATAAATAAAGAATAAATTACTCCTCCAATACCATCCATCAAAAAACCAACCTACATAAAATTCAACAGAAGAACAACCAACTAAGAATCTGACATGCCAGTCAAAATGTGTGATAAGTCGAGGATCAAAAAAATATAGTGTTTTTAAAAAAGAAAGCATCGAAATTAATAATATTCCCCTTTATTAAGGATATGAGGATCTAAGAAGTCATTGGTTTGTATGGAATATTTTGGGATATAGAAGAAACCAAAAATGGAGATATGAAATGTAAACAAAATCTATCATAAAAAAGGAACTGATCAGAATAACGAATACGGGAGAAGAATTGATTACTATGGTCGACGTCGACGTCGAGGTAGCCACGGTTGAGTTGGATTCCAAGGTCGAGTTCGACCTTACAGTTACAATTGTTGGAAAGACAAGCACATTAGCCCCAACTTCCTAATAAAATATGGGGTCGACTTGAAATTTTGTAACATTTGTGGAGTCGACGATCATTCAATGGAAGACTGTCTAATAGTACTTGATAAGATCATGAACAAAAAGGAATGTAAACCTCCCACACATAGACTCCAAACAAGAATTTTTAAATTCAAATAACTTACATATCATTAGTAGATCAAGAGAAGGAAGGGATATTAATAACACTCCCTTACAATATCAACAACCAGGGAAGTCTAGTCAGTTTCCAAATCCAGATAAATAAGAACAGACTATGAGGGAAGCACTTAATTTCTTTAAAACATCTAGTCAATACCAACCAAACAAATGGTGACAAAACAAAGACATTGTACAATAATTCTTACAGCTCCTAAAGGAAAATAACTCAGTTTGTCGATTGATGGATCCGCTTAATATAATAAGACAACATAAATAAGGACAAAGACCATCTAAATATGTCAAGCAACTTTCCTATAAGAATAAATATTATGACCCAAGGGTCTACTTGGAAATCCATAGGGTATTGATTAACCAAGTAATCATCGAATTTGGATCATAAGTAAATATACTACCTAGGGAAACATAGATATGATTGGGTCGACCTTCATTAGTACTAACATTTCATTACCTCAAGCTTGCAGACCAAAGCTTAATACAACATATTTGTATACTCAGAAATATTGAAACTCAAAATTATTATGGGTATACCGACACCAATAGACTTTGAGGTAATCGACTTAGTTAAGGGAATGTTTTATTATGCAACACTTTTCGGTCGGCCATGGCGACAAAAAATGAAATCCAATATCTCCATCGAAAATGATAGAATCAAGTTAAAAGGGAGTGGAAGAAAAATAATAATCCCTATGGACCCTAATGAAGGGAATCCTTGGAGTGAATAATTGGATGAAGATCAAGAAGCGTGATGTATGTACCAGATAATAAATGAACAAAGAGATTATTTTGAACCAAACATGCAAGGAGAAATCTCAACATAATGTCCCATGTTGGTCGGACACAATTCTGACTCAGCTCTATACAATTGGCAGATAGAAAAGTATGAAGAAAAAACAAAAGAGTACTCGACCATTGAATCCATCCCAATTAAATGTTCGAGAACATGCTAGTCAATTCAGGCAGTACCTATAGTGTATGAAAAAAGACTTCCACAAACTCCTACACTTATTCTGACGGAAAACACGATGAAAAAGTTACTATGCTAAAATGAACGAAATGTTATGTCGACGCATGTAAAGGAAGTTTCTAAATATGTTGGAGAACAAGGAAGGACTCAAAGCCTGGTGAAAACCTTCACAAGCTAAGCCAAACAATGGTGGGAAACACATTCGCCAGTACTACAAACATGGACAACTGTATCAACTTACTTTCTAGAACACTTTAGAGAAACAAAACTATCCAAAGAAGTTGATATCCCTATCTTCAAGGTCAGGTATGACCCAGTCAAACATATCCACCATTGTGATAATGAATGGTGTGTAATAGGATATAGAGATGAAAAAGTATGTCCGCACATGTTTCCAAACACACTAGATGAAATACCAAACAAATGGTACCAAATCAAATCATGTGGCGATACATTCAATTGGTTTGACATTAAAGAAAATTTTATCAAAGATTTTGAATTTATTTCGGAGGAGGAACATATAAGAGAAACAACAGAACAAACTAAGATCTTCGTGGAAAAAATGACACCAACTATACATAAGGAAAAAGGGAAGATGACGGTTGATATAGGATCAAAATTGAATTTCCAGCTTGTTTCTATAGAGAATCATGAAAATACTATAGCACGAAGAATCATTATGGAAAATATAACATGTCTTAGCTAGATTTTTTGATGGAAAAGTGACCACCCAGTGATGAAAAACTATGTAAAATCAATATTAAAAATATATAAGGAAGAAAATAAGGAAATTGAACAACCCAAATTCATGGAAAGCTTCACCAAAATTGAAGAACATGATTGACATCTCGAAGAAGAAAAAACATGAGAGTGAATGAATATATCATATATGAATCGACCCAAAATGACACGAGTAGGCGACTATTGGACGAATAATTAGAGAACCGACATAGTAGACTTACTCAAACAATATCAAGATGTGTTTTCACGAGACTATAAATATCTAAAAGGACTTGTAGAATAAATTGGAGAAATTATAATTGAACTCATTCTTGGAGCAAAGATGATCAAAAAGTGGCCTTACAACTTAGCTCACAAATACAAGCTCATCATCTAGAAGGAAATTGATGGAATTTTATCAGGAGGCATCATATACCCAATCGAAAAAGAACAATGGGAAAGTTTTATGGTGGTTCAAACGAAGAATCATGGCCCTAAAAAGTTAAGAATTTGTGTCAACTTCATAGGTCTCAACAAACTAACTTTAATGGATCTATTCCCCACTCCTTTCACCGATGAAATAATTAATGAAGTTGCAGGTCATGAATGCTACTCATTCATAGATGGATTTTCGGGATACAATCAAGTGACTATATCTAAATAATATCAACTGAAAACAAAATTTGTCTCTGAATTCGACTCCTTCTCCTATAGGGTAATGTCATTTGGGCTAAAGAATTCCCGAGAAATATTTTCAAGAATAGTAGTAAAATAATTTCAATAATATATCTAGAAGACAATGGTTGTCTACTTCAATGATTGAACCATATACAACCTATTCAAGAAGAATATACAATGGCTGATATTAATGCTTGAGTGATGCAAACAAATCTAATTGTCTCTCAATATTAAGAAGTGCATATTTACCACACCAATTGGAATTCTCTTAGGCCACATGGTAATTAAGGAGGTGTAAATGTCACCATGGAAAAAATCAAAGTCATCCTTGAATTGAAGCCACCTGTAAATCAAAAATAGATTAAAATCTTCCTTGTACATACTGGGTATTATTGAAAATTTATACACCACTATTCATATATAACTTTCCCAATGGATGAGTTGCTTCATAAAGAAATGGAGTTTAGATGGATTCATTCGAAATTTTAAATAAGAAACTGGATGAAGATCCCAAATTAAAAATCCCCAACTTTTCGAGAAGGTTTCATGTCCATGTCGATGCTTCAAATGTCACTATCGAGTCAGTTCTAGTGCAACCATATGATGACATAATCGACCACCCAAACATGCATTCCCGTTAGAAGTTCAATAAAACAAAAATGAATTATTCGAACATAGAAAGGGAAGCCTTTTTGATGATATTTTATTTTCATAAATTTTGTCATTACATTCATGTGAACCCATTCACATTTTTTACAGATCATCAGAAATTAAAATACATAGTCACTAGACCCATTGATCAAGTAAAACTTTGTCGTTGGTTATTAGTATTTCAAGAATTTGAATTCGATATAATCATCCAACCGGGGAAGAAGAATGTCATTCCCAACCCTCTTTCTCGACTCAAGACAGAGGACGACTGGATCAACATAGAGGATGACCTTCTAGACACACATCTATTCTGTGTCAAAGCAACACCAAACGATCTAGAAGAAATGGAAAATTTCTTGGAGGATGGGAAGGAACCTGACGATCTCTTAGCAAATAAAAATAAATTGTTATCTCTAAAAGCAACACCATTCGCAATCATCAATGAATATCTATAAAAAATGGGACTTCATGATTTCTTAAGGAGATGTGATCTATAAAATGAAACATAAGACATTATCAATGAGGACATGTAGGACTAGCTGAGGGCCAATTTCAAGCTGACACGAAAACATGAAAGATACTCTAGGCGGGTCTATGGTGGATGACTGTGCATAGATATTTTTGGGAACATGTTAAGAAATGTGATAGTTTTCAAAGAATGGGTAGACCTATGTGGAAGAATTAAATTCCATTATAGTCGGTAAACCCTAATTGACCATTTTAGATATGGTCCATCGATTTTGTCGATCCATTTCCTCAAAGATAAATAAGAACATGTGGAAAATATATTATCATTGCAGTCGAATATGTGACTAAGTGGGAAGAAGTAGAACTGGTCGAAAGATGCACTAAATAGGTCGTAGAGAAATTTATTTATGAGAACATAGTCACTAGATTTGGATTTCCACTAACATTAATCAGTGACCAAGGGACACATTTTGTAAACGAGACGATCCAAGTCTTTCTAAAGAAATGTTTCATTGATCACAGAAGAACAACGACATACCATCCCCAAGAAAATGGTGTTTTTGATGCATTTAATAAGACAGTACATAAAGGACTCACTAAAATTTACCGCATCGAAAAGAATGAATGGGATGAAAAAATTGTTGTAGTCTTATGGGCATAGAGATCTTCTTATAAGTGATCAGATGGACATAATCCTTGTAAACTTGTCGAAGGAAAATAAGATGTGATTCCACTTCACTTTTGGGCCAACTCAGATAGAGTATAAGTTGTTTCTAAATTCGACCAAGAAAAAAGAAGGACGGATAATATTAATCAATTGAATAATATAGAAGAAGGAATATTAATAGCAATGGACCACCAAGAAGTTCAAAACAAAAACATAAATATTGGCATCATCGTCATGTAAAAAATAAGGCAATGAAAAATTGATACCTAGTTTTACTATATGACATCTGAATCAAAGGAAAACTCAATAATTTAGAGACAACATGGATTGGTCCTTATGTTATAGAATATATTCGACCGATAGATGTAGTTCGACTTCGAACTTTGTTGGGGCATCCATTCACCAAATTAATTAATGGTACTCGATTAAAGAAGTATAATACATAAATATGATGAATGTTATTGTCAAAGTTGGTAGAAGGTAATTCCAACAGGGACTAGACATGAAAAAAAATATAACAATCGGGTTGAAGTCGATGTAGATTAATAATAGTATTAAGAAATTAATCCCTTTTTATATTAATAAAATAAAATTCAGTTACAAAAAATTCAAGTATAACATTCCGGTACAAGAAACTGTTACAAGAAAAGATAATTATTAAATACATTCCAAATATTGGAAGAAAAAGTAAAGGAAAAGTAGAATGGATGGAGAAAGAATCCCCTGGTTAAGACATGAAGAAAGTGGACAAAGAAGAGATTGACACACTAATCCATCTATATACTTATGAAAAATCCTCATCAAGGAACAATTGATTGACCAAGGCAGATCCAGATCAAGAGAGCGAGGTTCAAGCGAGATAATCCATCATAGAGGGGACTAGAATAAAATAGATGAACAAAGTAATTGTCAAGACCATCGAGTAATAAGATATGAAAACAGGAAATCCAATAATAGAAGAGTAGAAGTCAGTCGAACCATGTATCGACTCTAATTCAACAGAGGATAATCAATTGATCGAGCAAGAGAAAAACCAAGAACAAAAATTATGACTTCAAGAAGGACAGTACATTTAAGATGCAACAAAAAAGGACCGACGAACATGAAAAGAACATTAATTCTCAATGCAATGTATAAAATCATTTCACAAACACTAATAACTTAGATCCGACTCAACACGATATAAATCCAAGAGAAAATCACTACAATTTATGCGTGAGAAGACCTGCATACGTGCCAACTAAGAACTACCCTATACATCCCCTCATACATGTCAAAAGTAGCACCAAAAATTATGATAGAGGCCCTCAAATTTAAGGAACAATTGGCTATATTTAATTCAACTCTCCCTATCCTACAAATAAATTTGGAGGACGCATATGACTTCACGTCTTTGTTATTTTCTCCCCCATAGAAGGGTATAGAGCCAATCGAGAAACCAAGAGAACCTATAACTTCACCCGACTTTTTGAATATCGTCAAGATGGACTTAGATATGATGAGAATGAGAGGACAAGTCTCTGAAATAGTGGAAATATCAAGACCAAGAGAAAGGTTCGAAAAAATAACTACACCACCATTGTAAATTCATATGTATAATATATCGTAGTTACAACTAGAGGATATGGATTAGAGGAAGCAATGGAAAATTTTAGAATGGGGGTTGGAGGATGACTTTTGGAAGCCTGAGACATAATTCCTAGAAAATGTAGGAATCAGACACCTCCTAGGAGAACCACAAGTCATCCACTTCGGAAGATGGAAGGTAGAATCATTAAAGTTTATTGTCAGCAGATATCACAATGGATGTATCTGGCTCAACATTTTGATAGAAATAACAAGTGGGCTTATTCAAAAAATCACCAACATTCCAAAGATGGGGTCAAAGTCCCAAAAACTTCAAATGAAAATGCTTGGATGAAAATTTGAACCTCATCAACAATAAAAAAAAATCTAAGGGGTTACTTATCAACAAGATCCCCAACCTGCATGCAATATGGACTTCAATAATTGTATCATTATTCTTTACACCAACTTGTCGATCTTCATATGCCAAAATGACAATGGTAGAAGAAATCGACCAAATCATTAAAAAGATAGAAATATTCAATTGTTTTGAATACATGGACATCATCATCCGTACTAACTACAAGGAATGTTGTTGTAGGAGTATCACCTTCATAATTTAATGAGACAAGGTGGAAGACGACTCAACATCCAATGCAACACACTTATCTGGTTTGGATTCCAAGGAGGGTGCATCACATTAAATTTTGAAAACTTGTAATTAAATATCCCATGAGATATTTAAGCCAAAGCCATTGTATGTGCTCCAGGAGATTCTAATTTATTTTAATGTTTGTAGGATTGTACACATTTTCAGTGTCGACTCATATCTAGAGTGTAATTATTCATTTATTGTAATAACCCTAGTAGTAGGATTCTTTTAATTGTGATATTAAAGAACTAGAATAGTGTGGAGGGAAGGCTCGAGAATCCTCTCATGTATAAATAAATGTAATATAACCCAAAAGATTTTGTTGAAAGAAAAACATGAAATCTATTGAAATCCTTGTAAATATTTGTTGAAGGAATATAGAAAAAGAGAATTGCTTTCAAATTTATGAGCTTGATTGTCTTTGAGTAACTGGCTAAATGTTATGTTATTTATCTCTGTGTTTATGTGTGTGTGCATCTAAATGGTTGGTTGAATGAATCCTTAATGTTCATTTAAGTTTCAATTATTTCTCTTTTGAAATCTCGGTGAAAGGAGTGCATCTCCCCCATGAAAGGAGTGAAGAGGTTGAACTGTTATAGGTTTAGAATCTCAGGAGAGATTGTGTAAGTTTACGTAAAGAGAGCTCAAGGAGTGCACCTATAATCATATGAGTATAAAATATCAGAGGGGAGACTAGTGAAAAGAGTGCACATAGTCAACACTTCATTAAGTGTTGATAAATCTCTAAGGAGAGATAGCAGAAGGAGTGTGCGGGTGACTTTTACATGTCCCAAGCTCAAGCAGAGATAGTGCAAGGAGTGCCCAGGTGACTTCTTTATGACCCAAGATCAAGAGGAAAGAACAAAGGGTGCACCAAGTTTCAACTCCTTTAAGTAACAAATACCAGGAGGGAAGCACAAGGTGTGCGCCTGAGTTCAAGTCATTCAAGTGATGAAGCTCAAGGAGGGATAGCGAGAGTAAGTCCCTAAGAGGAGAAATCTATATTTTTTAAGCGAGTGGAAAAGATATTTTTTGGAAGTATAATAATCCATCACATTCACTGGATTAAGGATAAGGATCGTGGTAGTAAGAGAGGGAAGAGCCCCAAATCCTGAAGTTCCGGAGTGAATCTACACTATAGATCACTTGGAGAGTGTGAGTAGTTGGATCCCTGAGTGGTTCGGTGATTTGAAACTCTAGTAGAAGCTGGTTATTGTTGTTCATAGTGGAGAATTCCTTAAAGTCTCGAATTTCGAAGTAAATCCTGACCATCAATTGTTGGGTACACGGGTCCGCAGATTTCCAAGCATTCAAAAATTCGGTTATTCAAAAGATTATGGGTAAAAGTTATTTTGGTGTGAAAAGTCTCGATGTCCTGAAGCCCGAGGTCAATCTTGGTCATTATTTTATGGCTGAACATGGACCGTGTATCTCTTCCCTTCTCCAATTTGGCATTAGGCAGTTTGAGAGTTTAGTGGTGATTAGGAGCAAGAAGTCCCGAAGCCCGTAGTTCTAGAATTAATCACAGTCGTTGGATGTAGGAGGAGTGTGGACTGTTAGATTTGCGGTTTTCACCCCTTCTCGAGTTTGAAGGTACTGTGTATTGGAGTTGAATAAATTCCCAAATCCCGCAGTCCCAGATTTCCTTTTGGTCATAGATAGTGACAAGACATGTGTACCGTTGATCCCTGAACTCTTCAAGAGTTCATCAGTTCATCGTTCGAGATAATTAGAGTGTGTTGTCGGAAACTTTTCTAAATCATGAAGTTTCAGAGCATCGAAGTTGTTTCTTCCAAAATATTAAGATCTAAGTTTTAGGCTTAAGGTCACCTAACAACTCTGTTGGAGTACAAAGACCCTCATGAACATGAAGTTTCACAGAGTGAAAAGAAGAAAATGCATGTGGAAAGAATTATAAGGGTTTTGTATGGACCCGAGAGTCTCTTAGGCTCTTGTATAATTTGATCCTATACCGGGAGGTCCTGCAAGCCCTAGGGGAGTTTGCATCAAGTGGTATTAAAGCAAGAATAATCTCTATGAGAATAAATATTTAAAGTCATGGCGCCAAGGAGACACGGGAAGAGACCTATAGTCACTGAAACCATGGAGGAGGAAATGAGATAACTTCGTGCAAGTTTGGATAGCATGGAAACAACATAAAGGAGAGCACCAAAAGCTGGTGATGTCAGTGAATATGAAAGTGAATATTTATAAGTAGAAGGAGTTGTATGAGAACAAGCGACGAAGGAGTGTTTGATGAGAGATGTTGTCAATATGGGAACCAGAGAAAAGATGGAAGTCCCGATGTATGAAGGTAATTTGAATGTAGAAGAATTGATTTACCGGATAAGTGCTTTAGAAAATTATTTTGACTATGAGGAGATTGATGATGGGAAGAAAGTAAAGCATGTGGTGACCATATTTAAGGGACATGCAACTTTATGGGGGGACTAGTTGCAATATGATAGAAGGAGAACAGGTAAGTCCAAGATTAAGAGTTGGGCTATAACGGTAGCTAAGCTCAAGTCTAAATTCATACCCAAGGATTATCTGTTGAATCTGTTCAAAAAGTTACATAATCTAAGATAGAAAGGTTTGTCGGTGAAGGAGTATATGGAAGAATTTTACAAATTGTATATAAGAGCAGGACATAGGGAGAGTGATGAAGAGAAATTTTCTAGGTATATAAATGGATTGAGGTA
>JASDQU010106755.1:101919-116040 GCA_032191745.1 Picea mariana | reverse complement strand
GCTTCATATAGATTTCTTCTTCTAGATCCCCATGTAGGAATGATTTCTTCACATCCATCTGTTATACTTCAAAATCAAATGTAGCAACAACAAACAATAGAAATATTATAGATTTTTACTTGGAAACAGGAGAAACAATCTCACCAAAATCAATTCCCTCAACATAGGAATAAACCTTTGCTACTAACCGAGATTTGTATTTCTCCACTTTGCGTTTTGCATTCAACTTATTTTTAAATATCCATTTGCTTCCAATGGGATTTTTTCTAGTCAAAAATTCCACTAGATCCCAAGCCTCATCCTTATCCAAAGATTCCATTTCTTCGTCCATGGCCCTTTTCCATATATTTCCATCCTCTGAATCCACTGCCTCCCTGACATTTCTAGGATCATCATCAGTAATAGACAAAGAAAACTTTGAACAAAAATCATATGGAGTATACCTTTCCAGTAGCTTTCTTTTTCGAATCGATCTCCTCAATACTAGAGTATGAGGTTCTTATTCTTCTGATTCACGCTCCTTAAGAGATTTTGACTCATCATCCTTTAAATCAGACTCTATTTTCACTGGTTCTTCCTTACTTGTTAGGACTTATTGTTTAATAGTATCCTTCATTTCCCTAAATACCACATCTTGGCTATACACTACCTTCTTAGTTTCTGGGTTCCAAAGCTTATATCCTTTGAGACCATATTTATATCCAATAAATATACACTTTTCAGCCTTCTTATCTATCTTACTCATGTTTTCCTTTGGACCATGAACATATGCATCACAACCAAATCCCTTGAGATGTGTGAGAGAAGGTTTCTTACTATTCCATACCTCTTGTGGAGTCTTATCATCCAACGTTGATGAGGGTGATATGTTGACCAGGTAACACGCAGTACCCATTGCCTCTACCCAGAATTCTTGTCCAATCCCGGCACCACTAAGCATGCACCTTTATTTTTCCATCAATGTCTTGTTCACCCTTTTTGCAAATCCATTATGTTGAGGTGTATATGGACTAGTCTTATGCCTTGCTATACTGCACTTCTTATAGAATTCTTCAAATTCATTCCCACAGAACTCTCCGCCATTATCTGTCCTCAACATCTTAATTATTTTCTCTGTTTGATACTCAACAAGAGCCTTAAAATATTTAAACATGTCAAGGACTTCATATTTATTCTTGATGAAATATATCCAAGTATTCCTCGAGAAGTCATTTATAAATGAGACATAGTACATATATTTTCCGAATGATGGGACCGATACAGGTCCAAAAACATCACTATGAACTAGCTATAAAATTCCTTCTACCCTCGTTTCACCAGAATGGAATCTTACCTGATTGTTCTTCCCATATACACAATGTTCACAGAAATCAAAATCCAAAGAGTAGTTAGACATACCTTCAACCATACCTTTACCATGTATTAGTCGAAGACCCTTCTTTCCAATATGCCCGAGTCTTTTATTCCACGCCATAACCTTTTCTCCAGAGACTATAGGATTTCTTTCTTATTCAACTCCAATATCATGAACAATGGAACTATTACACCCATCACTAATAGTTCTTCCTTTACCTTATACAAAGTTCCAAACTGAACTCCCTTCAAAAACACCATTTCTCCTCAAACCATCCTGCATGTTTCATTTTCAAATATTGTTTTTACCCTTGCATCATCCATTTTTCTTACATAAATCAAATTTTTGGCCAAACCTGGGATGTGTAGAACACCAGGCAGTGTTCTAATCCTTCCATCTACGAGAATCAACTTGAATTTTCCTCAACCTATGATTCTATTTGTCTAGTCATCACCTAGGAAAACATTACCTCCATCATACCTTTCATATTCACAAAACCACTCCCTGTGGGAAGTCAAATGAAAGGATGCACCTGATTCAACCAACCATTCCTCATGATATGCATATGTTCTTGAAGAATCCAAGTACACATATCCTCCTTCTTCCTTGGAGGTATTTTCTTCTGTATAAGGAGATTCTTCAGATCATTTCTTTTTCTCAACTTTGGATCTACACTGCTTCTTGTAGTTCCCTTCTTTTCCACATCTCCAACATACATTTAGAAATTTTCTAGGAGATTTATATCTACCCTTAGACTTAGATCTCCAACTTGATAACTTAGATATATTTGTTTCCTGGGAACGTCGTCTTGAAAATAATGTGTTTGTGCTCTATCCCTCCATACTTTTTCATCTCATCTCTTCCGACAACAAGGATGAGACCACTTCATCAAACTTCAAGGAAGTTTTATTACTACCTATGGCTGCAACCAGACTATCCCACGAGTCTGGTAATTAAAAAAATAAACTAATACATTTATCTTCATCTGAAATTTCAATCTGAACAGATACTAACTGACTTACCACAGTATTGAAGGCGTTCAAATGATTTGCCACCAAGTCTCCATCTCTCATCCTCAGGTTATACACCTTCTTTCTCAAGTATAGTTTATTTACTAGGGACTTAGACAGATACAACTTCCCCAACTTATCCCATAAATCATTGGTTGTAGCTTCCTCTAACACATTCAATAATATTGAATCTGAGAAACATAGTCGGATTGTGCTCTTTGCCTTCTGATCCAACCTTTTCCAGTCATTTGCTAAAGTTCCTGTAGGTGTAGCACCTAAATTTACCGTGATTCACTAATCTCTAACCACAAACATATCTTCCATATTGATATTCCACAACTCAAAATATTTCCCATTAAACTTCTCGATCTCCATCTTCGAATTGCTTGCCATTTCTTTTCACCTAAAAAAGATCAATACCATAGATCTCCCACTGTAGCAAGGATTATCATTGTCCCTAGCCAAAACCTTGACCACAAAGCTGTCCCCATGAAGCCAACAAATATATGATACCAAATGTATATTTTAACCTTGTACAATATTTACTACAAACAAATTTTAAGTAAAAGAACATAAACGATACAATGGAAAATAAAAACCTTACACAAAGATTTTTCCCCTGGAAACCCAAACTGGGAAAACCACCATATTCTAAAATCATTCATAGTGATACATTGCTTACAATAAAATATACATATATGATCCAGTGGCATCCAAAACCCTAACCCAAGGACCTAGATTAGTCAACAACCCTAATTCCTTAACCGAAAATAGAAAACCAACGGCAAAAACCAAGTGCCAAAAAACCTTCCAAAATACTACACATTTCCTGAGGAAAAATAATTTATCATGGGCGCTACCCCTAAAACCCTATGCAAGGGGATATCTCCCCCCCTCAAACCCCCATTCACACCCGACGCAATGCAGAAATGAGAATATAGCACATACCCAACAGAGATAAGACCTCGTGTTGTGCAGCTACACAAAACTCTCTCTAACCCTTGCACCCTCTCTGGTTGAGTTGTGCAATCTTTCCAATAGATCTGAATACTCCTAAATTGGCATGGTGAAATAATTGGATGGTATCTTTGATAGGATAGGGTGTGTATTCCAACACCGTAACCAATATAGGTGGTCGCTTCCTCCAGAAATCCACAAAACGACTAGAGGTCGATTTCCTCCAATGGAACTCTTCTAATCATCAAATCATAACATAATGAGGAATTAGGTCGAATTCCTCCCTTTATACCTTTCCCACTCTAATTATCCATTGGCATCACTTAATCTAGGTGATTTTCCTCCTAAGGTGAGTGATTAATTAATTAAATCTCCCCCTCACCACCTTTTTCTTGTACTTCTCCATTGACTTTAGCTTAAGTCACTTTTCCTATGATTTTTGGTTTAATTCATTGTTTAGCCACTTATTCACCCTTATTTCTCCTCTTCTTCCCTGCTTGTGCCTGAATATAGTCTATGGGAACAAATAGACTACTAAGTCACTCCTTGTTGGCCTACTCTTGGGAACGAGACATCATAGTTGTCGCTTCCCAAATCTTAAGCTCCAGGTTTTAGGCCCAAGGTCACGTGATGAATACACTAGAGTAAAAAGACGCTCGCAAACATAAATTTTTGTGGAGTGAAAAGAAGAAAATGCCTGTGGAAATAATTTTAAGGGTTCTGTGGGGACCTGAGAGATGCTTCAGCTCCTTTATAATTCAATCCTAGACCAGGAGGTAGAGCGAGCCTGAGGGGTTTGCATCAAATGCGAAGAAGTAGGTAAGGCCATCAAATTACCTTCTTTATTAATATGGATAGAAATGGATCAATATAGTATGGTTAGGGAACCTATGTTCACAATTAAGAAGGTTCTAATAATGGAACAATATAGAATTTTCATAGCAGAGCATGCAATTGCCTCTAGATCGCTACCTCCAAAAGAAACATTTCAACTATGGGTCGAAAACTTAAAAGATAGCTCACATATATGGGGAATTGAGAAACCGGTTCATTAGGACCTGTCGACACCTAGGAATATTTAGTTAGAACTTCACTACACCAAAATTTGATGTGGATTGGAGTCGGCCCCAGAACTGGAGTAGTTACATTATCATCCTATAACAGAGGAAATATTCACTGAACTAGAAATACAGATAAACTAGGAGATAGAAATTCCTCTTGAAGTTAAACAACCAGGACTACCTTCGGTACTCCCCCTTATCGAAGCATAACATGATGAGGAAAGAGAAGAAAATTTATATACAATACCCTTTGTTGTATACTTAGAAGTAGTGGTAATCGTTTCTGCATAACCTTCACCCAAAAAAGAAAGCATCCAACGAAAAAAGATAAAAGGAAAAAGGAATTTGAATTCGAGGAAATATCTTATGAAACAAAAGATATCTAGTAGGAGAATTCTTAATTAACTAGAGGTATCAACTTTAACGACCCCGTCATTCAAGAAAAGATGAGTAGTATCACAAGAAAAATTTCCAAAAAAATCAAGAAAATAGAGAACCAGACCCAAAAGGATACTGGTACGATGAAGAATAATTTAAGCTCACCAGTTGGACTTAGAATGAAGGAATCCATGGAGAAAGATAAAGTACAAAAATAGCATGTCAAGAAAATAAAAAATACATTTTAAGTGGAGTAGGAAAGCATAAGATACACAAAATATTGGCTAGTGTGGTAACTCCACAAAAGGTCACAACCAATCGATGTGAATTAGAATTCAAGAAAAAGATGACACTAGGAAAAAGGAGAGTGAACAAGCTAAAAATTGACTTGAAAAGAGAATCCACACCAGCTGAGCCAGTAGCAATAATCAAGGAATGACCTGCAAAGAAGAAGAGGAGACAACTTATAATTGTTGAGTCGTCATAAGAAACTGAGTCGGACAAAGAATCTACATCGGTCAACGAGGATATTGAGGTTGACATGTCAGATAAGCCTGAGTTGGTCGAAGGAATACCAATCGAGTCATCTAATATAGTAAAAATTGCACAACAACATGAGTAGGTTGATAAAATACCAATACAACCAGTCCATTTATTTGAATATATAAAATATTCGATCGATCATCAAGAACTTAACCTCCAGAAAATCAACACCTAGAATGTTAATATTCCCAAATCAGTACCAGTAAAGATTATGACAAATGTATCCATATAATTAGAACAAATAAAAGAGAAATATAACTTGGAAGAAAAACAAAAACAACAGGAACATAGAAAGGAACCCTTCCTAGAAAACCCTCAGAGTGAGGATACAATACAAGCTATGACACGGGATCGACAATCTCCCTTGCAAAAATAAACAGAATAGACACGAAAAAAGGAAACATCACTAGGAGAACAGGTTGATCAAACTCACTTACCTACACAACAAACAACTCAAGATCAAGATAAATACGAGGGTTAACAAAAACATCACGAAAGAGTAATAAAAATAAACCCATGCAAATCATCTTTAAAATGACCCAACCATCCAGCTCATCTGGATCAACTGTTGAAACTACACTCAACCTGACATCAATATCTGACCATAACCTCTTCAAATTACATCAAGTCGGTACAAAAGAATCAACAAACTGGTGAACAAAATTTATTAAAGAAGGAGTTTTGGTTTCAAAAATAAAGGAGGATCAAAGGAAAATGCTACTGGAATGTAGAGAGAAGGTCATAAAGAATTTAGGGACAAAGACACTACCAGAAATGGAGAGCCCCTTGGAAGGTTTTAAAGACTTGCTCGAAAGGCTTGTCAAATATAATATATAAAACCAATAATAAGTCAAACTTATACCAAAGGAAAAGGAATATATACAACAATAATACCTCCTAGCAATGATTGATAATCAAAGAATCCAAGAGCATACAACAACCATCATGGTGATATAATACAATCCTCTTAAGGGACTGAAAAAAAATGTGGAAGAAGTCACCAAGTGTGCTACAATGCTAAATTCAGTGGTAAGTAACTAGCCAAATTACTTTCCAACTACATTAAATAAGTGTAGAATACGAAAAATTTGCGGTCGAAAATATAGAAAACACAAAAAATATGATGACAACCATCAAGATTAAAGAGGCCCTCACAAGTCAGTCAGAAAAAGAAAAAGTAGTAGAATCACATCTCGCACAACAAGAAATAGAATGGAAGAAGGAAGGGAAAAAAGTATAGTTTGAAACTGACAGTGCAGTAATTCACCTCATGCAACTTAGAGAAAATATTAAAGAGATAGAGAAGTATATTGACCCAGAATCAGCTGTAGTACAATAAGTAGAAATAACAAAAAAAGTAAACTTGTTGGGCCAGATCAAGACGCTAGGCCTGGAAACATAGAAGTCAATCAATCTATGGCATGAATTCACCCAACATCTATAGCATTCATCTCCCAATATATTGCAGACTTCTTTCGAAGCTAGTACAGAAAGGAGACCAAAGGAAACAATCAAATCAACTAGCGGTAGATATTTTGGCATAGCAGGACAATCAAATATGGCTCCATAATCCTATCAAGCACTAGAATTTTTTTTCTATAGTTGTTCTCTTTCTCTCCTTATATCATTATTATTTTGTAAATAGTTAATGTAAAAGAAAGTTTTCTTATACGCCCCTCTTTCTCGGGATGAGAAAGGAATTGAGGTGGGGGGAGATGTTGTAGGGGCTACTCGACTCTATCGACTAGACCTGACAGTCAACTAAAATCTATTTGGTCAACTGTCAAAGTCGAAAGTATAAGTCAGTTGAGGGTTTTCTTCACCAATCAAACCAAGAAATTAAGTAGTTACAGCTTCTTGGTAACTGAATATGTAGGTATAAATAGACAAGCATGTATTAGAGAATATGTCTCCATTGTGCTATATTGAGTCATCTATCTAATCAGTGTTGTTCTTTGAGATTTCACTACTTTGTGTATGTTTTTGTCTATATTTATGTATATGTGATTCTATGCTTTCTTACTGTATTGAACTACTGATAACACTCCTTTACTGTTCATGATTTCCTCATATTGTGCATTGCCGATAATAGTAGTTGAGTTGAGTTGGGAAGTGGGTGCATAGTTCCTTGAAGCAGAAGAAGTCAAGGTGAAGAGATGGAAAATAATTGGATATTAGTTTGATCGGTTGCAAGTGAAGCTTGGGAATTATACAAACTCTTGAAATGGATGGATGGACTCAACCTTGTATCGTAGCGGACAGTGTTTGAGGTCGGTTCATGCAACGAGTTGGTTGTTTGGGTAAGTGGAGGTCCAAGGAAACATACTTAGAACATGGTTGTAGTGAAGAATGTCATTGATAAAGGTACAATTGGCTTGATTTCTTTCATTTTCCAAGTGTTGCAACAAATTCTTTGAAGGAAATTAGAAGGAATTGGTGGTTCAAGTGATTTTCGTTTCCACAGTTAGAAATGATAGACTTGAGGGAGACTAAAGTGGTGCGTATTTGAAGAAGTATTGTAGTAGTTTGGAAGGCCTTGGTTGGGAGAATGTGGAGAGAGATTGGGATACCTACTTGGACAAATCGTGTGGTTGAGTTAGGAAGATTCATATGCAGTCATGGAGGTGGCTTAGGGAAGGTTCCTAACTCTTTGATGATGTGCATTGGACATATCATTGCAGTGAAGTGGGCAATGAATTCTATTCATACTAAGTTGTGAGATTGGGTGAGGTGCCCTCATGCTTGGTACCTTAGCTAGATTTATTGTGTTAGGTGGTGATTTCACCAATGTTGAGTTAGGTGGTGACTCTATTTGTCACAACAACAGTGCCAAAGTTTGAATTCTTGCAATAGGTGTAAGGGAGTTTGTTCAAAGAGACGAATGGAGGCAAGAAGAATGTTGACCAAGAATGTTGACCAAGAATTGTTTCAATTCAACCTAAATGGAAAAAATGTTGACCAAGTAACTTGGGTGGTATTTTATCTCCTTTAGTATGGTACATTTGATGAGGCATATCATTCCTTGGTGACTTGCGGACAAATGCGCAATGACTTAGATATGTAAAAGGGGTTGTTGGTTGAGGTTGGCACAATATTTGTTTTGATGTGCCTAAGTCATGGAATTTCTTTAAGGTAACTCATTCTACTTGGAGCACTTTGGATAGTTAGTTGGGGAGTTTGATGGGTGTAGGTATGTTGGTCACACTCATTTAAGATGTTGATTTATGTTGAGGTGACTTGAAAAAAGGAGGAAAGTTGAGAACGTTCCTTCATTTGGAGTATCATGCGAACAAGAAGATTGCAACATGAAGAGATCAATTGGACTTATGAATTTCTCTTTATTTGGGTAGCATGGTTGAGGGTTAATGCTAACCATTTCAAGACATTTAGAGGTAGATGCAAAAACATGGATGGGTGATGAATTAGGGAAACATAAACAGTCTAGACATGTAGTTCTTGGGGAAGATTGGATAACTATGAAATGAGGTGGAGTCGAGTTGCCACAATTGATTTTGATTGGGGTGAATTCAAAGTGTAGAAAGGTTAGGGGTGACCTTGCCTTGGTATGGTATTGTTGAATGGATGGAGTGAATTATGGAAGGAATTCATAGTACAGACACACCATTTGGCTCGAATTGAAACACTTATACATTGTGGAGGATCTCCTTGCCGATGATTAGATGATGGCATGAGAAAGTGCATTTGCTAGAGTTTCACACAATAGTTGGAGTAGTTACCCAATTATTCCAAGGCATAAGGGGATATTATTGTATGAAGACATGGAAAAATTTATTGAAGTACGAGCAAAAAAATAATCTCACATGAGTTCAACACTTAGGTGAATTTTGAAGTTTTGGTTGATTTTGCAGGAGCAGTAGCAGGGAAACAAAGAGTGATCATTGCAGCAAAACAATGACATCTTAGACATTATGAGTAGAGTTGGGAAGGAGATGTATTTCCATTGTTGTGGATATTTTGGTATGAAACAAATTTGGGAAGAAGGTAGTGTGGATGGTTGTATACGATTTTTTTGTGAGTTGGAAACTTGGGGTTTCCACTTTGTAAGGAATTTGGTTTTTCCAGTCAGAATGAAACTTGGAGTTTCCAACAGACTTCATGGTAGTGAAGGCACAATTTTTGGCAAAGACTTAGAGATCATAGATTTTGTGGATGTTTTAACACACCCAACCTCTAAGCACCCTTTTTAGGGATGGGACATCAAAAATTTTCTTTCTTTAATCATCTCGAATCCTATTTTTGAGGTCTCCATCCTCTTCTAGTCAACCATATCTTTGTAATGTCTACTACCATGTTCAAATTCAAGATCTGAATTTCACATTATGGCTTCTCGAAGCTTTTCGAGCACTATAATTCCAGGGAAACATGGTGCCCACATCGGTCCATCTCATTTGTACCATCCCAAGTTCCCCTAAGTCTTGGAGATTCCCTAGCATCCCTACATCCATGGTGGACATCCATCTACCATCCAATCCAACGGTGATACTTGACCCTCATTTAAAACGTAATTTAAAGGGGAATTTGACATTCGACGCATTGGTGTTGAACACCCCTTTTCCTTTCTACGTGCATATTATATGGAATCCCAAAATCGTGAACTGCTAAAGGGTCTTCCCTTACACGTGGTGGTATATTAAATGTAGAGGCAAGGACATGTGGGTCCTGAGTACTACACATGCCAATAGGCTAATAAAATATGTGCCATGGGGATGAAACATGGCACGATAGAGATGATATGTGGCCCCATCAGTGGGTGACACATGTCATGTTCTAATGGGAACATAGGGTCTATAAAACATACGAATCAAGGTGACATGTAGCACATCAAATGTGGGTCCATGTCACCCTAGGTGATGTTAGCATGCCACATCACTCCAGACTGATAGCCTTCCAATGCCCTTATATCTCACAATCAAGATGCATCCACATAGATCCATTGATCTACGACCTCTGTTACTTTTTAACTTTGGCATTCGGGAGGTCCACCATGTAAATTCCTCTTTGATCCCAAAGTGGTCAGTGACAGACTGACCATAGTATATATCTAATGGTCATGGGAGATCTCAAAATTTCCTCAGAGATACAACTCTTATCACTTTGTAAATTCAGCGTTTGGGAGTTTTTCTTTCTTACCACCCCCTTTATCTCGGAGTGATCAATGATGGACTTACCTTGAAATAGCTCCAACAGCTAGGGAATATCCCAAATAATCCCTAGATATACTTTTCTCCTTAATTCATAGCTATGAAATTTGGGATTTTTTGCGTTATGACAATTCTTCTCTCCCGAAGTAGGACTTCACCGAAGTGTTGTACATGAGTCCCTTCACTAGTTGATCAGATGGTTAAGAGGGGTTTTCAATAAACTACCCAGATCCATGGCTCATATTAATTCAAAATTCTGGCATTTGGGGAATTTGGTGCTATGAAAACTTTGTTCTCCTTAAGTGGTCAATGGCAGATAGACCTCAACATAGATCCAAAGGATAGGGAGACTCTCGAATACCCTAGTATTTGTAGCTCATGTTTCTTCATGATTCTTAAGTGGGTCAGGGTTTAATTGTGAGACGGGTCCATCAGTCATGGTTAGGGAAACCTCTATATGTCGATCAACCTCATTGGTAACCAAACCAACAGGTTGTGTTTGAACAATTTCAGAGTGGTAATTCCATAACACCCTCGAGCTCCGAACTCCCGTAGTTCCAAAGCCAAAAAATATTAGCTCCTTTTGAGCCTAGTGCAGGGTTCCAAGGCCTTGCTTATATGGTTCCTCAAATAATTCTTATCAAATGCACACTTAACTCTTAGCCATGATTTTCTGAAGGCTATGGACTTGATCCCTCGGTCACACAGGTGAAGGGTTTGAAAGAGGAACCCTCCTTATACAGAGTTCGAACTTAGTGACCTACGAAGGGTGAAAGAATGGGTCGATATGACCGAGGTGTTCCAACAAAGTCTACCCCAAACCCTATATTATGAAATCATTCCTTGGTAAGATTTCCCTAAGGGTTTCTCAACAATTAAAAAAATCACAAATTTGTTCTTAAATTATTCTAAAGACCCGTGTATAATAGTCCTCCTACTGCTAAGGAGAGGTAAACAAGAACCATGTAAATACAAAATTTTAAAGAAGAATAATAAGCATTTCTAATGATTTATCAAAGACTATAATATTCAACCATAAACACAACCATTCTACCATCACCTCCATTCTACTACATAGAGTATGAGAATACTTATCAGAAACTAGAATTTGTGAAGCAATTGCCGAGAGGGGTGCATGTTTCCACCCAACCATACGCACAACTACTCCTGAATGGATTTACCATTGGCCACCCACTAGCTAAACCATGATGCTCTGAGAGATACTCCTTATTGTTTGGTGATAGTGATGCAGGAGCATCTCTATTAAATCTAGAAAAGCGAAAGTGGAATTGAAATCGACACCTCAACACATTGAAAGAGCCAAACTAACTCTTAACTAGCTTGCTAGCGGTGTGGATAATTTTTTTTGAATTTATCATTAATTAATTAGTTGTATGTAAACTCAGGCTACCGTTTGAAATGATGGATTATTGTAAATCCTTACACGACTATAAAATATTACAGGTGTAGGATATTAGCCCTTATTAGTCATTAGGTTGCATTTAATTAAGTTGAGTAGGTAACTTCTAGAGCATGATGTGTCAGAACCTAGATAGGATGGAGAAGAGCTTGAGAGATGACTCCTTAGAAAAGTTTTTTCATTGTATTGTTGGTAAGAGGTAGTAGTTGTAACCCTAAGTTTTTGGAATGAATAGAACAAAGGAGAATTTATCCAATTGTATAGTGTTGATATTGTTTTACATTTTTACTATTGTTATGAGTTTTATGAATGTAAGAGGTTCATGGTGAATGAATGAATTCATGAAGAATTGAACAAGTTTCAATTGTTTCTCCTCTGTAAGTTTATGCAAGGAGTGCATACCGAATGCAAGGAGTGCATGTGAGAGAGTATTTTGACTCGAAGCTCAGAAGAGATAGCGTGGAATTTTTGTATGAAAAGTGTGCATATCAAACACAAGGAGTGTGTATGAGAAGTCTTTGAATTGGAGAAAACTTTGGAGAAATAACTCGATTTTTATCATAAGATAGTGCAGAGGTTAGTTGCAAGGAGTGAAAAGGACCATAAATCAACTAAGTATCGAAGAAATCCCTTTGATAAATTCAAGGTTCGAAGGAAGAATAAGTACAAAGGATTTAGTGGGAGAAATCCTTCAAAAGAAGAATTTTTGAAGGTTAATCAACATAAAGGGTTAAGGTTCACCGAGGAGGAGATGAATCATTTCAGACTGTTATATCTTGGAGAATTCGTGCACTGGTTAGTCGCGAGGATCCTTCGGAATTCAAAAATTGGAATATTTGAAGGGAAGAGAGGTGAAAACCTCCAAAGCACGAAGTCGCGAAGTGGATCTTGACCATTGGTTGTGGGAGAGATAAGTACCGTTGATTATCCAGGGAAAATTCGGGGTTCACGATTCAGGAGAAAGCTGGGAATTCATTGTCAAAAAGGCCAAAACCCAAAGTTTCAAAGTGGAATAAGGGTATGATCTAAGTCATTGATAGTTATTTAAGGAGGCCTGTTGATATCAATGTGTGGAGACAATTCACGATTCAGAAACAGGGAGTTGTGGAGTGGAGTGTATTAAAGATTCTTGAAGGCAGTAATATGAAGAGATCATATTCATTGGCTGTGTGAACAACAAGAGTTGTAGATATCATTCAGAGGAATCCACGGTTCAGAATTTAGAAAAATTGGCATAGGTTGTATTCAAAACGTATGAAGTGCAAAGCCCGAAGCACTTAAGGAGTTAAGCCTAGGGTCATAGCATGTTGTCATACATGGAGAGGAGATAGTGTGGAAGAGCTAGCGCCTGAAACCTAAGAAAATCAGAAAGAGTGCTTAGAAGGGATCATGGGTGTCATAAGATTTGCGTTAAAGGAAAAAGGGGCCTAAGTGAAGTTTTTCATAGGAGGGGTAAATACCCGAAGAGACAATCTAGCTCAAGAGTATAAGGTCCTAGACCGGCAGGTCGCACAACCCTTTGGAGAGAAGGGTGGTTTTCACCAAGTGGTATCAAATCCTGAAAAATCTCAAAGTTGTACTCTATGTGTTAGAAACAGTTGAAACAATTCTGTTGAGGATACGTGTAGAACCACCTATAGTAAATCATGTTGTAGGAAGAGAAGTGAGAGTGCTTCACACAAGATTGGAAGAAATGGAGGTGACACAGAGAAGAACACATGAAACTGGAGACTTTAGTGATGCAGAGAGTGAATAAATAGAAGTTGAAGAAGCTATAGGGGAAGATGTGGTTGAAGAGCGCTTATTGAAAGTTGTTGTGAAGTTGGGAGATATAGAAAAGATAGACATCCCAATGTATGAGGGTACCCTAGATGTTGAAGAGATATTAGATTGGATAAGTTCCATGGATAAGTATTTTGACTATGAAGATGCTGACGAAGGGAAGAAGGTGAGACATGTTGTCACCAAATTAAAGGAACATGCAACACTGTGGTGGGATGAACTGCAGGTAGAGAGGAGGATCAAAGGAAAACAAAAGATAAGTAATTGGGATAGAATGGTAGCCAAACTGAAGGATAAATTCATACCCAAGGATTATGAGATAAATATGTTCAGGAAGTTGCAGAACCTGAGACAGAGGAGTATGAAAGTGAAGGAGTACACATAAGAATTATACAGGCTAAATACCGGGACTGGACAAAGAGAGAAAGATGATGAAAAAGATGCCAGGTATATA
>JASDQU010106755.1:37094-92246 GCA_032191745.1 Picea mariana | reverse complement strand
GAGATCATGATGGTGAAATTCTCAGAATTACATAAAAACCCTATTTTCTGGTGTGTACGCGGGTTGTCTGTGTATAGGGTGCGTATTGGCGAGTTGTCTGTGTACAAGGTGCATACAGTACACAGGATGTATGTGTACAAGGAGCGTGCAATGGATAAAATCATGGATATCTGTGGTTGAGTTGATGACAAGTTGTTGAAGACTGAAGCAGGTTCCAGATCTGCATTCTATAGGCTCATATCTGTCACTAAGACACTGGTATGGTTACATTATTGTTTTGATGGATAGTATTGCTTGTTGTGTTTTGAATGCTTAGGGAATTCTTGGTATGGCTGCTATGATGTGGTTTATTTTGGTTGATGGAGTGAGAAACACTCTTATGATTCAATACTAATATGATGACTATAGTATGTTGATTACTTATGCATGATTGAGTAGCATTCATATTGATTGGTTGTGAAGCATGAGTAAGCTATTGGAGAGCTTGGATGTGTTGTGACTGGTTGGTGGTCAGTTTGGACAATGAGAGATAGAAGAAAATGATGAATTGGTTGCACAGGATTTGATTTGATCTTGAAGGATAAACCCTAATAGCACAGAAGGTATACGTAGACTGTTGTATACACTGGCTACATATAGACGTGGGCTGTAGTGAGCTAGGGTGCATATACACATTAGCTGCACTACTGACAGGTCACGTACCTATTGAAAATTGATATCTATTAAGGATTGCTTACTCATATTAGTTAGTGTTGAGGATGTAAGTTGAGTCTTGCATGATAGATCTAGTGCTCCTGTAGAGTTGTACTCTATTCAGTTGTTGCTAAAAAACTCCAAGGATTGTAGTCTGTAATAAAAAGAAAATTGTACATACATCTTGTGTTGTTTGTTTTCCTTGTGGTGATGACTTGTTAATGATATATTGCTGATATATGTTGTTGATATGTGTTCACATATAACTAGTTATAAATGACAGGAATGAGTAATGAGTAAAATGTTGAATTCTAACTAATGAGTTTTGTGTAAGAGGGAAGTTTTGGGAAAAATATCCCGACACTCATTCACCCCCCCATCTAAGTGTGGTAGGTGTGTCCAACAATCCCTTCACTGTGGGAGGAAGTGCTAGTCTATATGCTACAGGTCCCACTCTATCCAAAATTTCAAAGGGTCCAAAATTTAGAGGTGTCGGCTTGGCATAGGCTCCCATTCTCAAGGAGATTTTCTTGGGCCTAACTCGAAGATTCACGTGATCCCATGCATTGAACTCTCTAGGAGTCATTTTTATATCTGCATAGATTTTCTGTCTATCCCGAGCCATTTTCATATTCTGTTTTATCTGAACTACTTGTTGTTCCATTTATTTTAACATATCTGGAACGATTGTAATTATGTCTACTGGGTTATCCCAGCTGATGGGAGTCTTGCATTGTCTACCATAGAGGGTCTTAAAAGGGCTCATCTCCAATGAATCTTGATAGCCATTGTTGTAGGAAAATTCTACCAGTGGTAGGTAGTCTTCCCACTTCTTGGGATGATGCATCACATGCATCCTTAGCATGTCCTCTAACACTTGGTTTACCCTATTCGTTTTTCCATCAGTTTGGGGGGGATAGGTTGTACTAAATAAAAATTTAGTTTAAAAACTAACAAATAGAGATTTCCAAAAGTTTAAAGTAAATTTTGTATATCAGTCAGATATGATTTCTTTAGAAATGCCATGCAGTATAAGTATTTATTTCATGAAAATACTGGCAATATCTATTGCCTTGTAAGTTGATTTGACAAGAATGAAGTGAGCTCCCTTGCTTAGTTTTTCCACAATTACCATGATGGCATCATTCTATTTGGTTGATTTTGGTAACCCTATGAGGAAATCCATGGAGATGGTTTCCCATTTCCATTTTGGGATTGGTAGGGGATGCATCAATAATGTTGGATATTGGTACTCTGCCTTAACCTATTGACATTATAGACACTTATCTAAGTAATCATCTATGTATGTTTCCTTTATGGGCCAATAAAATAGTTTCATAGTGGTTGTGATCATCTTTTGATAACTAGGATGACCAATATATGGTATTTTGTGTAGTTCATCAATTATGAACCTCTTCAAGTTGTCACAATTTGGAATATACAACCTACCTTTGTAACTTAGTAGGCCATCATTCAACAATTGATAACCCTCATACTTCATCCCTGTGTGATCTTGCTCTAAGTATGATTTCACAGTCTTGAAAAATGAATCTGTTTCTTATGCAATTTTGACTCTCTCCCTGACATCCGTTTCATAGGTGCTTATAGCTTCCAAGTGCATTACATTCATTATTTTTCTAAGGTCATCAACCATCCTATTTTCTTTTCCTTTGATATGTTTGATTTCAGAATCAAAATCACTAAGGAGAGCCATCCATATACCTTGTCTAGCATTGAGTTCTGGTTGATAAAACATATGTATCAAACCGCTATAGTATGTCATAAGCAAAAATATTCTACCTAGGAGGTAATGCCTCCACATTTTTAAGGCATGTACCATGGAAACCAACTCTATATCCTGGGTCACATAATTGATTTCATTCTCATTCAATTTTCTAGATTCATAGAAAATTATATGTCCTTATTTCATAAGGAATCCTTTGATCCCTTCCTTGCAGACATATGCACACACAAGGAACTCCTTGTTTAGGTCTACAATATTCATCACAAGTGGATTGGTTAGAAGGTATTTTAACTCTTGGAATTTATCTTCACATTTTGATGTCCAATGAATTTAACTTCCTTTTTCTGAAGGGAGGTGATTGGGAAACCAAGCTTGGAAAATCCCTTTATGAACCTCCTATAGTATCCTCCTAGGCCCATAAAGAATATGATATCAGATACATCCTTTGGGGAAGGCCAGTCCATAATGGATTTTATCTTGCCGGGATCAACTTCCACTCCAAAAATAACATGGCCTAAGTAATGGACTTGTTTCTGGAACAATTCACACTTACTAAACTTAGCATAAATTTGATGCTCTCTTAGAACTTGAAGAACTAGCTTGAAATGTTCTCCATGCTCCTCCCTATTCTTGGAATAGATTAGGATATAATCGATGAAAACCAATACAAATTTGTCCAAGAACTTACTGATTACATTATTCATTAAGCACATAAAAGTGGTTGGTGTACAGGGATGATTTTAGGGGCTAAATTTCTCTCATGGGCTAATTTTCCATGTTTTTTCCCAAAAACAAATTCGCTATTCTAAAAATGATTCACCCAAATTCTATAGGATAAAATTAATTTTCCTTAAAAATCGCCAAAATTGTATACAAACTATATAAAATCCTTAGAAATTTGAATATTTTTACAAAAATATCGCCAGAAATTTATAGTTGGCATATGAAGGATTAGTAATATTCGCCAAGGTTTCTACATTTTAAAATAAATTTCCACCCTTAAAATCATCCCTGCTAGTGTATTGGTAAGCCTAAATGGCACCACCACAAATTCATAGTGACCATATCTTGTTCTAAAGGTGGTTTTGTGGATGTCTTGTTCCTTAATTTAGACCTGATAGTATTGATATCTCAAGTCAATATTGGAGAAAATTGTAGAACCCCTTAATTGGTCAAACAAGTCATCAATCCTTGGCAAGAGATACTTATTCTTAATGGTCACCTTATTGAGTTTCCTATAGTCTATGCACAACCTGAGTGTGCCATCCTTCGTTTTCACAAAAAAGGATGGTGCTCCCCTTGGGGACACACTAGGCCAAGTGTATCATTTTTCGATCATCTCCTTTAGGTGTAGTTTTAACTCAACCAACTCTAGGGTACTCATTCTATAGGGTGTTCTAGACACTAGCACTGCTCCTGGTACAATTTCTATTTAAAAGTCAATATCTCTTCTTGGAGGTAGACCTGGAACCTCTTTTGGAAACACACATTTATACTCTCTTAATATGGGATGGTCCTATAGGTTTGGTTTATTGTTGTCAACAGAGTCCAACACTTGTACTAAATACAAAGGACATCCGTTTTTGCAATACATATTCACTTGAAGGGATGATATTTGTCTCATTGAGACACGATTTTGAATCCCTTGTAGGGTTATCTTTCTCCCTTCTTCATATTCACACTCCAAAGTTTTATTGTAATAGACTAACTTGGTTTTATGGGAATCCAACCATTCCATGCCAATCAGTAGGTCATAAGATCCTAAAGGAAGCATATTTAAGGTTGCTTGGGTGGGTAATCCATCCATAATGAATTGCATGCTGGTATGACCTATGTTACATTTCTTTTGGTTCTAGTGGCTAGTTGTACTAGCCATGATTTAACATGTTTAACTTGTTGCAATTTAAACTTATCAACAGTTTGAGGGGAAACATAACTCAAGTTATAACCAGGGTCAATTAAAATGGAAACTAGATGGTTGGAAATCATACCTTCCATCTCCACAACTGAATCTTGGTGGTCATCTTGTCTATTATCTAAGGATGCATAAATTTGTGGCATGTTCCTAGACACATGATTGAATTTGGTATCCCCTTGGACGTTGTATACCCTCCTATTGTTTTGTTGCCTTTGTGGGAAGTCCCTCAACATCTGTTCTTCTCCACAACCCCAATATTTCAACGGTTCTCTCTTCGTGTTATCATTCTTATCCGAGGCTGCTCCAAAGGGTTTATTTCCACTCTAATATGGGAAATTTTGTTGATATAAACTTTTAGTAGGAAGGATCATCATAGAAACTTTCCCATGGTTCTTAAATATTGAGGGTTTATACCTCTTCTTCTTGAATCTTGAACTTCTTTTCTTATTCTAGTCCTCAAGAAGTTCTGTCTTATTCTTGAGTTACTCATAGCAATACCTTGCCTTGCAAATAGTGTCTTCTAAAGTCTTTGTCTCATCAAACTAAATTCTCTCTTGGAAGGACTGAGGTAATCCACTAATAAATCATTGAATCTTTATTTTTTCATACATTAAGTAGAGAACATACCTTATCAGCTCAAGAAATTTGTTGATATATTCATCTATTGTGAGTTGTCCTAACTTGAGCTCATAGAACTCCTTGGTATTCCCATCAAAGTATTTCTCTGATAGATACTTCTTCTTGAAGTATTTCTCAAATTGTTTCCATGACAAGTCCTTCTCATGGATTCCTTTCACATTATTAAGTTCCTCCCACCAAATGGAGGCCTTTCAATTCATGTTGAAAATGGTTATTCAATCCTTTAATTTTTCAGAGTAGTCATGGAATCTAAAGTACTTCTTCAAACCTAGTAGCCAAAATTCTTCTTCTTCCCCTTCTTAATTTCTCCATCGAAAGTGGGTGGTTTGGATTTCTTGAACTCTTCAGGGTCATGGCTCTTGCAATGTTCCTCTTCTGCCTTCTCCTCTGGGAATGTGAACTCATTTTTCTACTAGAATATCCCTTGGTGTTGTCAGTTTACTCACCAGAGGATTCTCCTGATGAGTGTCTCTTGACTCCACATTGTGAATTATTTGAGGTGCTTCTCATTGTGTGGCCACTTTCAGGACTATGCTTTCGTATCTCAGGTGGAATTTGAGTTTTATTAGTATGATGTATGTCAACATGATTGGTTGTTGGTCCATGTTGCAATTTCCTTTGTACATATGATAATATTTGTAGTAGGACTGCATTAATTTCAACTTGATTTTCTTTCTCTTTTATCATTGTTTCATTGTCATCCTTACAACTCTATAATTCTTTCATGAGGCTTCTTACAGTTTCATCCAAATATGGAGGGGTTTCCATCTCCCCCCACTCATCAAATTCCTCTTATCCATTGTGGGAGATTTTACCCAACTCATGGTGTGTCACCATCCCTTACACTATAGTCTTCCTGCTGTCCACTCATCGCTTGAGTGCTAATAAAACATTTTCTGTTAGTTAATTATCTATTAGTTTATGAACAACACACAGTTCATATTTTTTTTTCAAAACATATAACGACAATATAAAGTCGTGTTCCTCTCTTTAGTAGTTTTTTGAATAAGCTTCTTATGAAAGGGGTAACATAGGGTGTCACCCCTAAATGTTTTCTATTAATATTTTTATGTGACTCGTTCATAATACCAAGAAGGCCAAGTGTTGTTTCTTTCTTTTATACCAATTTGTAACACACCTGACCCCAAAGAACCTTTTTTATGGATTGGGAATCAATAGTTCTCTTTCCTTAATCATCTCAAATCCTCTTTCTGAGGTCTCCATCATCTTCTACTCGACCATATATTTCTAATGTCTACTACTAGGCTCAAATCTGAGCTCTAGATTGAAGGTTATGGCCTCCTGAAGCTCTTCGGGCACTATAAGTCAAGGGCCACGTGGGTTCATATCATTCGTACCATCCCAAGTTCCCCAAAGTCCTGAAGAATCTCCAAAATTCCTACATCCACGGTGGAATTTCATCCACCATATAATCCAATGACAGGACTTGATCCTTGTTTAAAACATAAGATAAGGAGAATTTGACATTCGACACTTCATCATTAAGAACCCCTTTCCTTTCTATGCACATATCCTCTAGAGTCACAAAATCCCAAACTCCCAAAGGGTCCACCCTTACACTTAGTGGCATATTAAACATAGAGGCAAGGATAGGTGGGTCCCAAGGACTCCACCCACCAATAGTCCTGTTAGAACCCTATATAATAGGAAATCATTTTTCTGACTAATATGTATCTATCTCAGGCATATGTATTCGCTCACGCAACTGGGCAAAGACAGCGAAAAGCACCCGACACTGACCAAGCATACAATAAGTACCTGTGCACAAAGTTCAAAGCAAGTTTTGGTGCATTTGGTTGAAAGGCAAAAAATTGTGATTCTCATGGTCAAATGTAAAGACTGGGTTTATTATGCCTAAGTTGGGTTGATTATCTATGTTTGTTGAATTTTCATTAAAAAAGAACAATTTGGCTCCTCGGCCTTTTCTCCTGTGCCTAGTTTTGTGAAAAATTAATATAATTTTTAGCAAAAAATGTTGGCCTAGGGCCAACTTCCTAATGCTCGACACCAAGGGATATGTGCCATTCCATGCACCAAGAGAAGACAAGAAGCGTGCGCAGCACAAACACCAAGCCCCAAAGCCCAAGCCCAAGCCTTGGGCTCATTTCATTGCTACAACGTATGACTGTTGATTAATTTAATCCCTTAAAGCTCAGCCTAGTGCGTGGATGTGCGATATCGCTCACAGGACATTAAAAGATATATAAACCCTACACCAGGTGTTGAAACGGTTTAGAGGTGTCCGACACAAGGAGCACGCGTGCATGGAAGGTTATGAGGTGTCCGAGGGATGTACCAGACCGCCTGCTCTTCGATCCAACACAACCATATTTGTCAGATTTACCTCCATAGGGTTCTTATACCAAAGACAATGCGATTGTTTGCTTGGACACTGTGCTCGATTTAGACTGTCATCTAGTTTTCAAAGGCTATGTTGATGCAGCTGAGAAGTTTCAGCTGGAATCCGGCACAGAGCCAGATACGGATCTTGGAATAATAACAGATCGAGTAGCAGTGCGAAAGGCTCTTCAAAATGGTAATGTAGAAGATGCTATTGAGAAGGTCAATGATTTGAATCCAGAGATTCTGGGCATGAATCCTCAATTATTTTCCTATCTACAACAACAGAGATTGATAGAACTTATACGCAATGGGAAGCTTGAAGAATCTCTTGAATTTGCACAGGAGGAATTGGCACCAAAGGGGGAAGAAAATCGTGTCTTTCTGGAAGAGGTGGAATGTACAGTTGGTTTGTTAGCCTTTGAAGATCCATCAACTAGCCCTTGTGGGGAAATTTTAGACATCTCCCAGCATCAAAAGACAGACATTGAATTTAATGTTGCAATTTTAACTAGTCAAAGTCATGAGAAAGATCCCAAGCTTCCATGTCTTCTAAAGATGTTGATCTGGGCTCAAAACCAGCTCGATGAGAAAGCTTCTCATCCCCATATCACTGATTTTGGAAATGCAACACTTGAGGACCCTGTCCTTTGACCTACTAGCTTGAATCGATCTTATTTGTTGTTACCTTGAAGCTTTTTATCTTCTTATGATTTGTTTCTTCTCCAACGTTTTCATAGTTTGTGATTTCAGAATCACTTCTAAGAGTTCAAAGTGGCAGAGAGCTATTAATAAGTGGTCGAACTATGTAAATGAACTCGAAAGGTGCCACTCATTTATGCTTGAGGATATTTTATATGGTCTGCAACTCCAGTTTATAGGAACGATCAAGCACATCGTGATCTGTAATGGCGTTGACAGAGTCGATGTGCTGGACACTAGTTCTGAAAACAATGGACAAGACAGGGGTTGGGATTGCCATCTATCAGAAACCTACTTCAAATTCATGTTATATGCAGAGGAAACTACATGATCCTCCTTTATGCCAGGAGGATGATAGACCCGGTGCTTCCTGGTATACACCACTGCAAAGATGCATTCACCAGATACCTAATGAAAGTTCTGTTCATGGTTCTTTGTTGCCATCAAATTAATATTTACGACTTGAAGAGGAACCATTATGGCTGAACAATACGCTAGGAAGCACAGGTGGCAGAGCATCATAGTTTGAAGCATCGTTCAAATGAAACTGGCAGTCAAGGGCATATGGCAATTTAGTTCCTTGAATGACAAATGGAATGTATCCCAGTCGCTGGCAAACAAGAAATCGGTTATAGATCACACATGGCAGGAGGTTACAGTTACCCAACCACCTAAAAGCATTCGAATGTTGCCACCTCTGTTCATTGTAATACTGTTAACTTCCATTCGCTAGCAAAACATTAACCATCTCTAGATGTCAAAGCAAGAGTTCTAAAATTAGTTTTCCTTTGATTTGCTGTCGAATTTGTTTTTGAAACAGTCCACAGGTGTCAATCTGTGTAACTGTTTACTATTCTTAGAGTGCAGAGTCATGAGCCCGAATCTTTGAAGGCTGGGGATTTTTTGTTATATATAGTGATGTAAAAAACTTAATGAGGGTTTGACTGGGATTGAGGATGAGAGGGTCCTGGTAGTGAAGAACTTTTTATTGCTGGCTCGACCTGTGTGAGAGGTCTAAAGCTGTAATTTTCATTTTCTTCACTGGATGATGGCCGTGTTTTAGCCAGAGAATATTTCTCTGTAATTTTAATGATGGATCAATAATTAGACATAGTTCTCTTATAGGATTCTTGTGCTGTGATATTGGTGGAGTTTCTCCTTGTTAAATGTTTTCCTGTCTTCTTTATCATTTTGTTTTTTGTTCTTATTATCAGAAGGAGAGTAGTAGGGGCAGAATTTATTATCAGATACTCTGCCCCTCAGCTTCTGATAATCTTTATGTTGATCTTCTAAAAGGCCAGTTTAGGAATTCTTAAATGCTCCTTTGCCTGTCCTTTTTCTCACCTATTCCTTCCTCTCATTCATGCCATTTAAACTTAAATTGATCCAGTATTGCTGCTACCTTTCCTTGTGAAAGAACTTTGTTCATATCTGAATATTAAATCAACTTGTTTAAAACGCAGACCCCATTTGCCCAATGGCCCTCCTTGCTGTCCCAAACTGACCATTTGAAAACCAAAACCAAAATCCTATACTTTTATAGCTAGCCTAAAATCCATCCCTTACAAATCAAGCTAAATCTAAAAGAGAGATCCCTCTCTGAGTCTTGGAGGGCTAGATCTAAGACTCGAAGCGGTTCGAGGTTACCTCTGTAATTGCCTCAGCAGCATTAGGCAAATTACAGAGTGCTAACATTTTTGGCGACTCCACTGGGGAACTTTCTCCAGAGCTGCACTTCTAGTTCAGTTTTGAATTTTGATGGTGGATAGAAGCCAAACACAGGAAGGCTGTACCATTCACCTGGCGACTCCATTGTTCAAGATCCCAAGCTTCAAAGATCGCAAGCGACTTCACTGCTGAAGAATCCAGATCTCAAAGCCTTGATGATACTTCAAGATGACAAGGTATGCGGAAAATCCTATATATTGTGAAGTTGTTAAAGATCTCAGGGATGCGTTTGCAGATTTTCAATTTGATGAGGCTTTGTTAGCAGTTGTGTTTCAGTGTTGTAGATCAAAAAAATATTCTCATAAAAGTAAAATGTGTGTTCTTGAGCTAGTTGCTGAAAGACTTGCAAAAGATATTGAGCCTTTGAATACTCCGATTCAGTCTTATGAGCAAATCAAATCTCCCAAACCAAAAGATATTGTGTCATCTTCTGATTTTATGATTGACGAACCTTTTGTTGGCAAGCATAAGGCTGAAATTGAACAGTTGCAGTCATGGTCTAATATGGAGGACACGGATAGGAAACTTATCCATGTTAGAATGTTGAATGAATACCTGAAGAATCAACCAATAGATCGTATATTGATTGACCCGGTTGAAAATTACATGGAGCTCTTTTTCAATGTAACTGTTCAAACATGTTTTTCTTGCAAGAACTCGAGCTATCACCCGCTGCCACTACATATTGCAGCCTTGATTTTCATCAAGCGTGATGAGGAGACCCAATCATGGGATCAACTGCTGGGTTGGCTTCATTGGCACTTTTTCATTACCTGATTGAAGCAGTAACTATTAGATTAGGGTAGGTAGGATGCCAATAAGCTCAACAGAATGAGCATCTTTTCTTTTTTGTCTCTTCATGGTTTTATTTTCAGTTTATAGTTTTGGGGCAGCCAAATGAGTAGCTGGTCAGTGAAATTCAGAGTTCATGGATCCTGAACACCTCTTTCAGAGCTATTTTCCCCAGGTGGAGCCTATGTTAGCACCCTATATAATAGGGAATCATTTTTCTGACTAATATGTATCTATCTCAGGCATATGTATTCACTCACGTCGCTGGGCGAACGCAGCGAAAAGCACCCGACACTGACCAAGCATACAATAAGTACCTGCGCGCGAAATTCAAAGCAAGTTTTGGTGCATTTGGTTGAAAGGAAAAAAAATGTGATTCTTATGGTCAAATGTAAAGACTGGGTTTATTATGCCTAAGTTGGGTTGATTATCTATGTTTGTTGAATTTTCATTAAAAAAGAACAATTTGGCTCCTCGGCCTTTGCTCCTGTGCCTAGTTTTGTGAAAAATTAATATAATTTTTAGCAAAAAATGTTGGCCTAGGGCCAACTTCCTAATGCTCGACACCAAGGGATATGCGCCATTCCATGCACCAAGAGCAGGCAAGCAGCGCGCGCAGCACAAACACCAAACCCCAAAGCCCAAGCCCAAGCCTCGGGCTCATTTCATTGCTACAACGTATGACTGTTGATTAATTTAATCCCTTAAAGCTCAGTCTAGCGCGTGGATGTGGGATATCTCCCACAGGACATTACAAGATATATAAACCCTAGGCCAGGTGTTGAAATGGTTTAGAGGTGTCCGACACAAGGAGCACACGTGCATGGAAGGTTATGAGGTGTCCGAGGGATGTACCAGACCGCCTGCTCTTCGATCCGACACAGCCATATTTGTCAAATTTACCTCCACAGGGTTCTTATACCAAAGACAATGCGATTGTTTGCTTGGACACTGTGCTCGATTTAGACTGTCATCTAGTTTTCAAAGGCTATGTTGATGTAGCTGAGAAGTTTCAGCTGGAATCTGGCACAGAGCCACATACTGATCTTGGAATAATAACAGATCGAGTAGCAGTGTGAAAGGCTCTTCAAAATGGTAATGTAGAAGATTCTATTGAGAAGGTCAATAATTTGAATCCAGATATTCTGGGAATGAATCCTCAATTATTTTCCTATCTACAACAACAGATATTGATAGAACTTATACGCAATGGGAAGCTTGAAGAAGCTCTTGAATTTGCACAGGAGGAATTGGCACCAAAGGGGGAAGAAAATCGTGTCTTTCTGGAAGAGGTGGAACGTATAGTTGCTTTGTTAGCCTTTGAAGATCCATCAACTAGCCCTTGTGGGGACATTTTAGACATCTCCCAGCATCAGAAGACAGACAGTGAATTGAATGCTACAATTTTAACTAGTCAAAGTCATGAGAAAGATCCCAAGCTTCCATGTCTTCTAAAAATGTTGATCTGGGCTCAAAACTAGCTCGATGAGAAAGATTCTCATCCCCATCTCACTGATTTTGGAAATGCAACACTTGAGGACCCTGTCCTTTGACCTGTTGGCTTGAATCAATCTTATTTCTTGTTACCTTGAAGCTTCTTATCTTCTTATGATTTGTTTCTTCTCCAACGTTTTCATAGTTTGTGATTTCAGAATCACTTCTAAGAGTTCAAAGTGGCAGAGAGCTATTAATAAGTGGTCGAACTATGTAAATGAACTCGAAAGGTTCCACTCATTTATGCTTGAGGATATTTTATATGGTCTGCAACTCCAGTTTATAGGAACGATCAAGCACATTGTGATCTGTAATGGCGTTGACAGAGTCGATGTGCTGGACACTAGTTCTGAAAACAATGGACAAGACAAGGGTTGGGATTGCCATCTATCAGAAACCTACTTCAAATTCATGTTATATGCAGAGGAAACTACATGATCCTCCTTTATGCCAGGAGGATGATAGACCCGGTGTTGTATGGTATACACCACTGCAAAGATGCATTCACCAGATACCTAATGAAAGTTCTGTTCATGGTTCTTTGTGGCCATAAAATAAATCTTTATGAATTGAAGAGGAACCATTATGTCTAAACAATATGCTAGGAAGCACAGGTGGAAGAGCATCATAGTTCGAAGCACCATTCAAATGAAACTGGCAGTCGAGGGCATATGGCAATTTAATTCCTTGAATGACAAATGGAATGTATCCCAGTCGCTGGCAAACAAGAAAATCATTTATAGATCACACATGGAAAGAGGTTACATTTACCCAACCACCTCAAAGCATTCGAATGCTGCCACCTCTGTTCATTGTAATACTGTTAACTTCCATTCACCAGTAAAACATTAACCATCTCCAGATGTCAAAGCAAGAGTTCTAAAATTAGTTTTCCTTTGATTTGCTATCGAATTTGTTTTTGAAACAGTCCATAGGTGTCAATCTGTGTAACTGTTTACTATTCTTAGAGTGCAGAGTCATGAGCCCGAATCTTTGAAGGCTATGGATTTTTTGTTATATATAGTGATGTAAAAAACTTAATGAGGGTTCGACTGGGATTGAGGACGAGAGGGTCCTGGCAGTGAAGCACTTTTTATTGCTAGCTCAACCTGTGTGAGAGTTCTAAAGCTGTAATTTTCATTTTCTTCGTTGGATGATGGCTGTGTTTTAGCCAGAGAATATTTCTCTGTAATTTTAATGATGGATCTGTAATTAGACATAGTTCTCTTACAGGATTCTTGTGCTGTGATATTGGTGGAGTTTCTCCCTGTTAAATGTTTTCCTGTCTTCTTTATCATTTTGTTTTCTTTTCTTATTATCAGAAGGAGAGTAGTAGGGGCAGAATTTATTATCAGATACTCTACCCCTCAGCTTATGATAATCTTTATGTTGATCTTCTAAAAGGCTAGTTTAGGAATTCTTAAATGCTCCTTTTCCTGTCCTTTTTCTCACCTATTCCTTCCTCTCATTCACACCATTTAAACTTAAATCGATCCAGTATTGCTGCTACCTTGCCTTGTGAAAGAACTTTATTCATATCTGAAGATTAATCATCTTGTTTAAAACGCAGACCCCATTTGCCCAATGGCCCTCCTTGCTGTCCCAAACTGACCATTTAAAAACCAAAACCAAATTCCTATACTTTTATAGCTAGCCTAAAATCCATCCCTTACAAAGAAAGCTAAATCTAAAAGAGAGATCCCTCTCTGAGTCTTGGAGGGCTAGATCCAAGACTCGAAGCGGTTCGAGGTTACCTCTGTAATTGCCTCAGCAGCCTTAGGCAAATTACAGAGTGCTAACAAGTCCAAGCGAGTATGTGCCAAGGGGTGATACGTGGAAATAAAGAGATGATATGTGGCCCCATTAGTGGGTGACATGTCACGTTATAATGGGAACATATGGTCTGCAAAAAGTATGAATTAAGATGACATGTGGCACATAAAAATTGGGTCCAGGGCACCTTGGGTGACGTCAGCATGCCACGTCTCTCTAGATTGATCACCTTCCAATACCCCTAGATCTCACGATTGATATGCATCCACGTAGATCCATTTATCTACGGCCTCCATTACTTCATAACTTCAACATTCTGGGGATCCACTGTGTAACTTTCTCTTTTCTCCCAGAGTGTTCAACACTGTGATGACCATGGCCTAGATCTAATGGTCATGGGACATCCTGAAACATCCTTATATGTAGGGCTCTTATCACTTTGTGAATTCTGCATTTGAGGGCTCCACTCTCTTACCACCCCCTTTCTCCTGGACTAGTCAACGTCAAACTGACCTTGGCATAGATATAATGAATAGGAAATATCCTGAAGCATCCCTATATATATGGTTCTTATTAATTTGTAGCACTGAAATTCGATGATTTTTTCATTATGACAACTCTTCTCTCCCGAAGTAGGACTTCTTCAAAGTGTTGTACTTGAGTCCCTCCACTATTTTATTGGACAATTAATATGGGTTCTCAATGGACTCCCCAAATCCATGGCTCACATTAATTCACAACTTTGGCGTTCGATGAATTTGGTGCTATGACACTTATGTTCTCCCGAAGTGGTCAACACTGGACTAAAATCAACGTAGATCCAACGTCAAGGGAGACTCTTGAATACCTTCAGATATGTGGCTTGTGTTACTTCACGATTGGTAATTCGGTCATGGTTTAACAGTGGGATAGGTCCATCATTCATGGTTAAAGAAACCAATAGATGTCAGTCAACCTGGTTCGTAACCAAGAAAACATGTTTCCTTTGTTCGGTATGAGAGTGATAAGGCCATAAAAACCCATAGCTATGAACTCTTGGCGTTCTGAATCCATAAAATATTAGCTCCTTTCGGGCCTAGCGCAGGGTTCCCAGGCCTTGTTCATATGGATCTTCAGATAATTCTCATGGGCTACATGCTTAATGATGCAGTTGCACTCGCAAGCACGCCCGCCCACAAGATCTTTCCTTCTTCCATGGCCCGAAGAACTGTAACACTCTTCTATTTCCCTGTCGAGAAATCTGCACCCACAACAATCCTCTTGGGATCCCTCATTCTATAATCGGGAGATCGGACTTCGCGACCTCACGAATCATGTGGTCAAGTGCTTGTCTCTCGCAATTCTCTGAAACCCGATACAAGTCAATGCTGACCCTTCACTTTCCTATTGGGGTTTTCTCTATCACAAATTTGGCACTCACGATGTCAAAATAACTCGCTTTTCTGACCCCCAAACCCTGATACGTTGAAACTCCGAAACACGCGTGAGTTGACCTTCCAACGCCTTTACTCCATTGGCATTTTGGAGTTCGCAATATCGTGAATCCTAATGCATATGTTTTGGGACTTATCACCATGAAACTCTGATATGGTGTACCACCTGTCCACTCACTGATTCTTGTGGCCCACACTGTTGCTTTGGCTGTCGGGATATCAAGTTTTGCGATTTCGTGATTCCTGATGCAATGTTTTCCTTGTCTCCATAACTCACAAAATGTCGATTCCAGACTTTCTTCGGATTTTCGACATGCGTCCCAAAAGGATGGACGATTCATATTTTCCCTTAGGTTTTTGCCAACTGTAAAGACTAAACACTCACTTATGTGAGTCCCAATGACCGAAAGGCTGATGGGCTTCTGATCTCGACCATGTGTCCCAACTGATGGATGGCTCCGATTGACCCCGGGATTTTCACTATGAAAATTCCTGATCACTCGTTCTCGTGATTCCCAATTTCATGAATGTCGAGATCCCAATGGTCACGCCTTGGGTCAGAACTTTCCTCCTCCCATTCACGATAGCTTAATATTTGTGCAACTCTAGGCCAATCCAACGGCTGACGGGTATTTATTTGAAGATCCGGTGGTCCACAATCTCCTGAGCTTGAACTTCGAACGTAGCCGTAACCTGCTCGCTTCTCTGGCAGATCTGACGGTTGGCAGGGTTTCTCTAATCCTCCCCATAGATTCCTGACCGTCGATCTCTTCCCTTCGATGATTTCTACGGAGGAACCCAAGGGCCCTTCCCTGGACTTATCCGCTTGCGCTACAAACTTCTGATGCCCTCAATGTTTTCAAAGGCTTTAATCCTCCTGAGCTTCTCACAACTTCGAGCCTCAAAGAGGGTCCTTGCACACACTCCTTGCCACAACCTCCAAACACATCTAAGTGTTGAATTCCTTTCGAATTTGCGCACACCTGCAACAACAGTCCTTCAACTCTTGTTCAGGTTCACAACTCTAAGACTTTCACTGGCCTGCGCACTCCTTGCACGGCTCCTATATCCTAATGCACTTCTGGGTGAATGAGAACAAAGGCTAAACTATCTAAGCCTTCTTTCAACACGCTCCTCGCGGACAACTTCAACTGCACTCCTTGCAGGAACTCTTGCTCAGACAGAGAAACAATTGAAACTCATTCTTACTTCCTCTCAGACTTCAAATTCAAGCATGAAATCATATACACAGCAGTTAAAGAAAATGTATAACAGGAAGCAAACATTCATGATCATATCATTTAACATCAATACACAGAGAACAAACACAAAACCATGGATTTGAATCAACTTCTTCTATTAATCCAAATATCTGTACATGGGTGTTCTTACACATCTTTCTGCTTCTCTTCTCCAACTATGCTCTCATAATTTTCCTGCTAATGTTATAATGTACAATGAGGGTGTCTATATCCCGTTTCCCTCTTGCGCTCTAAAGCTGTCTAATCTAGAATTTAATTCTATCTACTTACATTAACTACCATAAATGCCTTCTATCTACTAAGGAAGAGAGAGAATGGCTCAAGGTCTATTTACATTATACAAAGGCGCTTCTTCTTAATTGGTTCATTTAATACTATGCATCAACTTCAAGGTGATTTCAAAAATTTGTGCTGGCGCTCTTCCAACTGTCTTTGACTTCCGCGCTGGCTTGCTTGAGATGCTCCCTCATCATACTCCCTCACTTGAAAATTTTCATGGGCTCCTGTCCATGAGCTCGTGCAGGGTCTGTCCATGCTTTTGGATCTCTGCTTCATTTTCCCAGCTGGCATCTTCAACTGGATGGTTCTTCCATTTGACTAGATACTCAATGTATTCTTTTCTTCTGGTCTTCTTGCTGACTCTCTTGTCCAGTATGCACTCCACCTGTGGCTTTTCTACAACTGGCATTTGCTTTCACCACTGCACCTCTGGCTAGTCATCTCCAGTCCCTATTTCCCCAGCTTTATATGGGTATAAATCTGAGACATTGAATATTGAAGAAATTTTGATCCCATCGGGTAATTCAATCTCATAAGAATTCATCCCCAATTTCTTCAAGACCTTACATGGTCCGACTTTCTTCATCTTCAACTTATTGTATGTTCCTCTCGGGAACCTTTCCTTTCTCAAATGTGCCATAATTAAGTCACCAATCTCAAATTGAAGTTGCCTTATGTGATGATCTCCTCTCTGCTTATACTCCTGACTTGAATTCTGCAATCGGATCTTCATCTGGATGTGAAGTTCCTTCATAGCCTCTGCGAATTCTTCTGCACTAGCGCTCCTATCTGCAGTCTGTTCTGTATCCCTCAGTTCAGAAATTCCCCTCGGTTGCATGCCATAAACAATCTGGAAAGGACTTTGGCCTGTGCTTCTATTCACTGAGTCATTATAAGCAAACTCTGCCTGTAGTAATATGTTGTCCCACTGGCTGTGGTGCTCTGTCACCAAGCTTCTCAGTAAGTCTCCCAGACTCCTGTTCACCACTTCTGTTTGTCCATCCGTCTGAGGATGATAAGCTGAACTAAACTTCAAGTTGGTCCCCATCTTCTTCCATAGTTTCCTCCAGAAGTGTTCCATGAACTCTGTATCCCTATCTGAAACTATGCTTCTGGGTAAGCCGTGAAGTCAAATGACTTCTTTGAAAAACAGGTTCACAATGTGAGTTGCATCACTGGTTTTCTGACATGGGATAAAATGTGCCATCTTGGAAAATATATCCACCACCACAAAGATTGAATCACAACCTCTTTGTGTTCTTGGCAACCCCAATACAAAATCCATGCTAATCGCATCCCATGGCCTTTCAGGTATGGGTAATGGTTGATAAAAACCCACATTCTGCTTCCTTCCCTTAGAATGCTGGCAAATTCTCATCTGTCCACAAATATCTTGACCTCTGATCACATCCCTGGCCAAAAGTATGACTCATTCAGCTTTGCGAATGTTTTGTCATGACTGAAGTGTCCGGCCAATCCTCCACTGTGTTTCTCCTTCAGCAGATTCTCCCTCATGGAGCAATTGGGAATACACAGTTGATTGCCCTTGAACAACAATCCTTCCTGGATCATGTATTCAGCCCACTAGCTTCTATCTCTCAGAACTGGATTCTCAGCTACTTCATACGCTTGATTAAAGTCTGGATCATCTGTGTACATGTCCCTGAGATCATCAAAACCCAATGTTTTGACTTTTAATTCCTGCAACAGAAAACACTTCCTTCTCAAAGCATCAACAACTTTGTTAGCAGTACCAGAAATATGTTTAATCATAAATGTAAATTTCTGCATATATTCAACCCATTTGACATGCCTCTGATTCAACTTCTCCTGTTGAGTCACAAACTGTAATGCATGGTTATCACTATACAAAACAAATTCCTTCGGAATCAAATAGTGCCTCCACTTCTTCAATGCCTGAATGATGGCATATAACTCCTTATCATATGTGGAGTACTTCACTTTTGCTTCATTCATCTTCTCGCTGAAATATGCAATTGGCCTGTCATCTTGACTGAAGACTGCCCCTATTGCAAATCCACTTGCATCGCATTTTACTTGAAATGTCTTTCGGAAATCTGGTAACACCAGAACCAATTGTTCTATGATCTTCCATTTCAACAAATTGAAACTCTTCTCAGCCTCTTCTATCCAGTGAAAAGATTTGTGCCTTTTCTTCACTGTATCCATCATTGCTGCACTAATTCCACTGAAATTCCTGATGAATTTCTGGTAGAAACTAGCCAATCCATGAAAACATCTCACCTCAAATATGTTCTTTGACGATGGCCAATTCTTGATCACCTCTACCTTATCTGGATCCATCGTCAATTCATCTATCGAAATAACAAATCCTAGATAAATGAGCTCTGTCTTTATGAATGAAGATTTCTTCATGTTTATCAACAACTTCTCCTGCTGTAGCCTCTTCATTACTATATCCAAATGCTTCAAATGTTCAACCACTATCTTACTGAATATCAGTATGTCATCCAAATACACAATGACAAATTTTCCAATGAATTCCCTCAGAACTTCATTCATCAACCTCATAAAGGTACTCGGCGCATTTGCCAAGCCAAACGACATGACTAGCCATTCATACAACCCTTCATTGGTTTTGAATGTTGTCTTCCACTCATCATCTTCTCTCATGCGAATCTGATGATATCCGTTTTTCAAATCGATCTTCAAAAAATACTTTGCTCCACTTAAGCAATCCATAAAATCATCCATCCTCGGCAATGGAAATCTGTACCTGATGGTTATCTTGTTAATGGCTCTTGAATCAATACACATTCTCTAGCCTTCGTCTTTCTTCGGACTGAGTACTGTTGGAACATCACACAAACTCAAGCTTTCCCTAACCAATCCTTTGTCCAACAACTCCTGGACTTGTCTTTTGACCTCTTCATTCTCTTGCAGCATCAATCTGTATGCGACTTTGTTTGGAAAACTAGCTCATGGTATGAGATTAATATGATGAATCAGACTTCTCATCGGTGGCAACGAACGAGGTAATTCGTCCACTACTATGTCAGTGACCTCTTCCAGCAGTTCTTGAATTTCTTCTGGCAAATCATCCACTTTTGTGCTGGTCAAAAAAATCTTTGGTTTCCTGACCACAATGAATTGCGGTTCTTCTTTCTTCTTCACATCAGTAAGAAGTTCCTTCCCACTCATGAGAAGTATAGTATTACTTTCTTCAGGTTTCACTTCTTTATCCTTGATTGGAAGCAACATATGTGTCCTCCCATTCTTCTCTAGGGTGTATGTGTTCATCCTCCCATCATGAAGCACATTCCTATCATATTTCCATGGTCTACCGAGCAATATATGACAAACATCCATAGGAATAACATCACAGAGTATCCTATCATTATATCCTCCTATCTTAAATTCAACTAGACATTGTTTAGTGACATTTACCTGATGTCCTTTTTGTAGCCATGAAACTTTATATGGGCTTGGATGTTCAATCATCTCCGGCTTTAGCTTCTCTACCATCTCGATTGAAACGAGATTATCAATGCTCCCACTATCTACAAGTAGTACGAAAAAGTCTGTTTCTTTGGGATAAGCTCTCCATCTCCTTCTCTGGTGTTAAGAGAACTTTTCACATCATCAGTGACCTTTCGCCTTCAGTGTCTTCTACTTCAACATCTCACCTCTGCACTTCGATGATGTGAGCTTCTCCTCCATCTTTTGTTTTATCTGGACACTCATAAAACTTGTGCCCATTTTTTCCACATGTGAAGCATGTGATTACTCCACCTCTTCCTCTTCCCCTACCTCTGGTACGAGGAAACATATTATTATCAGCATACCCTCTTCTCTTCTCAGTATGTTGTCCTCTCTGTTTAGCATATTTCCCTCGTTGTGAACTTCAACCTCTCTCAGTTCGAGTCTGAGGTTTCTTCCAGTCTTCCTTGGGCTTCTTATATTTGTCTTGGGCAGCTGACTTGCCTCTGGGATGACTTCTGCCTTAGCCTCTCTGACTCTGCTTTCAGCTCAGCTTCTCTTCCGCTTTCAAAGCCATATGATAAGCATATTCCACTGTTCAGATGGTTACCATGCTCATCTCATCCTGAATGTCATATCTCAGACCATTCATATATCTGGCAACTTTTTCATCATCGCTCTCCCGATGACCTGCTCTAATGTTCAGTCTGTAGAATTCCTCCGTGTATTCCTTCACTATCATCAGTTTGTGTCTCAGGTTCTGCATTCTCTTGAACAAAGTAATTTGATAGTCTCTGGGGATGAATTTTTCTTTCATCTTCGCAATCATCCTATCCCAACTCTTGATCTTCTGCTTTCCCTTGCAGCGTCTGTCAGCTTGTAGTTCATCCCACCACAATGCTACGTGTCCCTTTAACCTCATGAAAAAATGCCTGACCTTCTTGTCCTCTTCAACATATTCATTGTCGAAGTATGTGTCTAGAGCCCTAATCCAATCTAGAAGCTCCTCTGCATCCAGATTTCCCTCATAAATGGGAATGTCCATCTTCACTTTTGCCCCCATCCTTGCAATAGCTTTGATTAAGCATTCATTTGTTGCATCCTCGGCTGCAACTTCTTCCTCACATTCAACTTCAACTTCACTTTCAAAATCACTTAGATCCCCAACACTGACTGTGCGTCTTTGTGTTGTCTCCATATCTTCGAGTCTAGCTCGTAGATCATGCATTTCCCTCTCTATTTTTGGATTCTGTACTTGCCTACCTCTTCTTCTCGAGTTTTCCCTTTCCTCTGGATCGGGTGATTGTCTATCCCTTCTCCTTGGAAGCATGGTGAATTCTTCTCCTCCTCTCTGCTACAGAAAGCAAAGAATCTTTATGTGCACTGATACCACTTGATGCAGTCATGCTCGCAAGCACGTTCGCCCACAGGATCTTTTCTTCTTCCACGGCCCGAAGAACTGTAATTCTCTTCTATTTCCTTGTCGAGAAATCTGCACCCACAACAATCCTCTTGGGATCCCCCTTTCTATAATCAGGAGATCAGACTTCGCGACCTCGCGAATCCTGTGGTCAAGTGCTTGTCTCTCACGATTCTCCGAAACACAATACAAGTCAACGCTGACCCTTCAATTTCCTATCGGGGTTTTCTCTATCGCGAATTCGGCACTTGCGATGTCAAAAAAAATCGCTTTGCTGACCCCCGAACCCCGATATGTTGAAACTCCGACACACATGTGATTTTACCTTCCAACGCCTTTACTCCATCGGCATTTCAGAGTTCGCAATATCGCGAGTCCTAATGCATATGTTTCAGGACTTATCGCCACGAAACTCCAATATGGTGTACCACCTGTCCACTCGTCGATTCCTATGGCCCACACTATTCCTTTGGCTGTCGTGATATCACGTTTCACAATTTCACGATTCCTGATGCAATGTTTTCCTTCTCTCCAGGACTCACGAAATGTCGATTCCCAAATTTCTTTGGATTTCCGACACGCGTCCCAAAAGGATGGAGGGTTCAAATTTTCCCTCAATTTTTTGCCAACTGTAAATCCAAAACACTCACTTATGTGAGTCCCAATGACTGAAAGGCTGATGGGCTTCCGATCTCGCCCACGTGTCCCAACTGATGGACGGCTCCGATTGACCCCGGGATTTTCACTATGAAAATTCCCGATCACTCATTCTCATTATTCCTGATTTCATGAATTCCGAGATCCCGATGGTCACGCCTTGGGTCGAAACTTTCCTCCTCCCGTTCACGATAGCTTAATCTTCGTGCAACTCTAGGTCAATCCAACAACTGATGGGTATCTATTTGAAGATCCGACGGTCCACAATATCCTAAGCTTGAACTCCGGACATAGCTGTAACTTCCTCGCTTCTCTAGTAGATCTGACGGCTGGCGGGGTTTTGCTAATCCTCCCCACAGATTCTTGACCATCGATCTCTTCCCTTGGATGATTTCTACAGAGGAACCCAAAGGCCCTTCCCTGGACTTATCCGCTTGTGCTACAAACTTCTGATGCCCTCAATGTTCTCAAAGGCTTTACTCCTCCTGAGATTCTCACAACTTTGAGCCTCAAAGAGGGTCCTTGCATGCACTCCTTGCGGCAACCTCCAAACACGTCTAAGTGTTGAATTCCTTTCGACTCTGCGCACACCTGCAGCAGCAGTCCTTCAACTCTTGCTCAGGTTCACAACTCTAAGACTTTCACTGGCTTGCGCACTCCTTGCATGGCTCCTAAATCCCAATGCACTTTTGGGTGAATGAGAACAAAGGTTAAACTATCTAAGCCTTCTGTCAACGCGCTCCTTGTGGACAACTTCAACTGAACTCCTTGCAGGAACTCTTGCTCAGACAGAGAAACAATTGAAACTCATTCTTACTTCCTCTCAAACTTCAAATTCAAGCATGAAATCGTATACACAGTAGCTAAAGAAAATGTATAACAGGAAGCAAACATTCATGAGAATATAATTTAACATCAATACACAGAGAACAAACACAAAACCATGGATTTGAATCAACTTCTTCTATTAATCCAAATATCTGTACATGGGTGTTCTTACACAGCTCTCTGCTTATCTTCTCCAACTATGATCTCATAATTCTCCTACTAATGTTACAATGTACAATGAGGGTGTCTATATCCCATTTCCCTTTTGCACTCTAAAGCTGTCTAATCTAGAATTTAATTTTATCTACTTACATTAACTACCATAAATTCCTTCTATCTACTAAGGACGAGAGAGAATGGCTGAAGGTCCGTTTACATTATACAAAGGCGCTTCTTCTTAATTGGTTCATTTAAGACTGAGCATCAACTTCAAGGTGATTTCAAAAATTTGTGCTGGCGCTCTTCTAGTTGTCTTTGACTTTCATGTTGGCTCGCTTGAGATGCTCCTGCATCACTTAACTCTTAGCTATGATTTTTTTAAGGCCATGGACTTGAGTGCTCGATCACATAGTTGAAGGGTTTGAAATAGGCTCCCTCCTTCCACAGAGTTCGAACTTAGTGACCTGCGAAGGGTGAATGAAGAGGATGAGATGAACGAGGTGTTCTAGCAAAGTTTTCACTGACTCCTATATTACAAAATCATTCCTTGGTAATATTTCCCTAAAAGTTTCTCAACAATTAGAGAAATCGTAGATTTGTTTTGAAATTATTTTAAAGACCCATGTCTAATAGTCCCCTTGTTTCTAAGAAGAGGTAAAGAGGAAACATGTAAATACAAAAGTTTACAGAATAATAGTAAGCATTTCTAATCATTTATCAAACAGTGTAATATTTAACCATAAACACAAGAATTCAACCATCACCTCCATTCTAGTACACAAAGTATGAAAATACTTATCATAAACCAGAATTTATGAAGCAACTGCTAATAGCGGTGCTTGTTTCCACCCAACCATAGGCATAGCCACTCCTGAATGTATTTACTGTTGGACACCCCCTAGCTAAACCATGATGCTCTCAGAGAGACTCCTTCTTCTTGTTCGACAATAGTTGCGACAAAGGTTACTCTCCTCCTCCCACAGGAACTGAGCAATCTGTTTTTTCTGTACCAAGCAAGGGGCCTGCAACGAGTACTTCAATAGTCACTCATCCTATATGAAACCTAGTTTATCATATTGCATTGAAAATGATTGATTGGTGTTCTATATGCACTAAAAACCCTCAATTAAATTGTCAACCCGGGGTAAGTAAACTTAGAGTTGTAGCAAAATATATGCCAAGGTAGAAGGGCTGGTCGTAGTATAATCTAACTAAGGATGTGGCTATCTAAGGGATAATATACTCAAGCAAACCTATCTAATGAGAAAACCCTACTAAGCAACTTAAAACTATGTAACCTAAGTACTTTTGGATCAAGGATCAATGGATAGTTCTAGAAAAACAAGTGAAAACCCTATTTAAAGAAAACTAGTTCATAAAAATAAGCAAAAGAAACTATTAAGCATAACAATAAGAAAATAGAAAAAGAAACTATTAATCATAACAATAAGCAAATAGCAAAAGCAACTATTAATCATAACAATAAGAAAATAGGAAAAACAAACTATTTTCAGTAACCCACCTAAATTCAATGAGCAATAATCCTATAAAAGCAAGTAAATAAACAAGAAACTATACTATCAAAGAAAGAATAGACAAGTAAGAAATTTAACCTATTAAAGTGAGTAAACAACTGACTACCCTCATATAACTTCTACTACAAGTAATCTAATTAAAACTGCTCATTGAACAACTAGCTAAGCTAAGAGGCAAGTGAAATTGAAACTTCAAAACTATTTCTAATTCATAAAAGGAAATCTATTTAATTGAAAGAAATAAGAACTAACAACTAACCTTTAATCTATGATAATAAAACTACTCTTTAATCTACCAAAGAAAAAAACTACTTATCCTACAACAACAATAAAACTATCTTCTAATCTATGAAAGCAAGAAACTATATTTTAACCTATAAAAACTCAAATATGATGTTGGTGGTTGTGTGAATGTCTTCGGTCTCTTATAATATCTCGATGGCACTTGAAAACAAAAGATAATTCAAGCGGTATAAGCTCATTACTGATCTCAATAGAAAAGTGAAAGGTATGGATTAAACAATCCAATGAGAATTTAGCCATTATGGAAACAATCGTCAATTACCCTGCATATTCATGGAATTATTAACCATCAACAATATAACGAGATTGTAATTGTACTTTATTCTATGTAAGCAAAATTCATAATTAATTTCAACCATTAACTAAGAATTGTAATTCCAATCCAATTCTAGGAAAGAAAGTTCATAAAATGAAACTATGCTATATCTATTTTAACAATTCAAATTGAAAAAAGGAAAATGCTTAAAAACATATGTTAAGACATGATTCTAGCATATAGCAAGTAAACTAATGAATAAATTAATCAACAACTAGTTAAGAAAAATCTAATTAATAATTGAATAAGGAATCTACAAATAAAAATTGAAACTAACCCTATCCATCCATCGAATCCTCGTTTAAAGAAATAAAGAAATAAAACTACATTCTACTATATTTTAAACTTGATTCTAGGAGCATAAATAAAACACAATCTAATATTTAATTGCACATGGGGTTACTATATGAGTTTGCGAACTTGTTCCTAACTATAAAATCAATGAATATTAACAAAACGCCTCCATACTAACGTGCAAAAGAGAATTAAAACAATTAAACTACAACAACAAATTTGATAACAAAGAAATAAAGGAACAGTTCATGTACAGGAAATAAAAAAGACATCTAAGCTATGAAATGCATAATTAACACATAGAACAGTTACCAGACTGCTGGTGGGACCCCCAACAAGTCGTGATCACTTCTCAAATGCACACCGCGAGCTCAGAAAAATGATTTCACCATTAAAACTTGAAAAACATAGTCTTATATAATTATGGAAATGGAAAATGGAAAAACAGAGAAAAACATATTTGTCCCTAACACACTACTCTTTCTATTGCTTCTTAAATATTGTATGACCACCATGGTGGTATTCATAGGTTTTACAAACCAAGAGGTCGACCATTGGAGGGTCAAGCCTCTTCTATAAACAACAAATTACATTAACGGTGCCCTAACTACTAAAATGGAGCGAGCCAATAATCGCCCAGCTCAACAACCCAAACTGAGTTGTCAAGAGTACAGTAGCTAGAAGGGATAAGCATGAGAAAAACCCATGTTCCCGATTCGCCCATCACTAGATGCCAATACCATAACCACAAAAACTCCCACCATTTTTGTGTAGGACAAGGTGCTGGACAGAGTGTCGGACCGGGTACCGGATGGAGTACCGGATGGAGTGTCGGAAGAAAAAACGTGATGCGATTTTTCCCTGTAACACCATAAAACATGAACTATATCCTTGGAAACATAAAAACGTAATGAATTATACTCAAGATCAATATAAAACACGAATTATACATACCTGGTGTAGATCATAGTGTTTTGGCACAAAAACTCTTCAAAAGCTTCTTCAAAACATGAAAAACACATATATGCATTCGGAAAAAGTATCCAATTACTGTCATAGAATCGATCATATCTCGGGCCCAACAATGATGCCAACATATTATTGCATCCATAATGAATTTAGTTCTCAATTCTCTTTTGAACCAGAGAGTTGCAAGAACTCTCCTCTCTTTCGGAGATTAGTCTCTCTACTCTTCCCTCTCGTAGATCTACCTCTACCCACAAAATCACTTCATTTACTTCCTTCCTTAGAAATATTTCATCGGTGTGAATCCCCAACTCATGGTCGGATCAGGAAGCCTTGAATATGGGTACTCTTCTCAACTCCTCATTAAATCATGAGGAGGGCCTTCCAACTACCATTCTAACTGACAATTGATTTATAGGTCACGGGAGTGTTTTGGGTCTAATTAATTAAATCCAGTACGGTACTGATCTGGTGGGGGTCATCTCAACCATTTATGGTTCCCCTTGCCATATCTCTCATAGAATCATGATCTATCTTCGAAAACCCCCTTTCAATAGTTATGCAACACTATCCATTCTTAATTAGTAACAAAAATACATACATTACCTTTTATAACAAAAAGGTTCAACAAATCCAACATTCACACATATTCATTTTGCCACAGTCTTTTCGAAAGTTATAGTTATATTTAGAGTATGGGGAAACACTTAGGGATTTATCCTGACACACCTAAGTGGTGTGTGTACCCAAGTGGATGAGTCAGTTTGGAATATGGAGCACAATGACATGAGGGGTGCACCAAGGTTGAGTGTGTCAGTCTAGATGGGAATGATGGTTCACGAGTGGATGGACATGTTTTGGTGACTAGGTTTGCAAAGGGGTGTTATGATTATTTTGGGCCACTGGGTCCAATAAAGGGTGTGATGATTCATTTGGGCATGGTTTCACAAAGAGGAGAGACATTTCATGATGTAAACTTTGGAGAGCTTATAAGACAATAAGGGAGCACAACCAAGCAATACAAGTTTTGGTAAGACAGGGAGAGAAAGTGTTATATGATTTTGAGGAAAATGAAGGGAGGAACCTTCCTCAAGGAGCCAAGTCACTCCACTCTGGGAGGACTTGTGCTACCTTGATGTGGATTCATTGGACAGATATGGGCGAGCTCCTCTTGGGATGATTTTTCCTAAGTCTAGAAATGGAGGTTTGTCTGAGGCATGTGTGAGACATAACTGAAATTGGTGAATTATATGGAAATGAAGAGGTGGTGTCTACGTAAATGAAGATACAACAAGTATTCAATTGAAGGCACATCTAAGGTACATTGTTGATTAAGGTTGGTTTTCATTGATGTCAACCCTTGAAGAAAGTCTGGTAGCACAAAGTTTTGGGTAATGGACCCAAGTTTGTTTGATGTAAAGATGACTCATTATTGTCTTGTCATGGTTGATAAGAAGTACAAATGGATGAACTCCAAAGTGGTCCCCTTATCGTGAACTCCCTCACGGGAAGACACTTTGCGGATTGAGTTATCATAGAAGTATGGTTAGAGAACCCATGCATAATTGTGGAATAATGACATGTAGGTTAGTGAATTTGTCAGTGAAACTATCCTAGATGTATAGTGCTTGTCATGTCATTTTCGTTGGTATGTTGAACATCACATAAATCCTAACGGTTAGAAAGTTACGGCCATGTGAAGTTGGAGGGCCCTCATGAGTCATCTAGAAGCCCCTAAAAGTCCAAGTGTTTGCAAAAGAAATTAGTTAAATAAATTTAATAGAGAACTCCCTAAAATAAGGAAAGTGGAATGGTACATGAAAGTATAAATAAGAGGCAACTCTCTCTCATTTAATCACACTTGAACAAATTTAATATATTTTGTTGTGTAAGTCTTATTGCAAGTACTCATTGATACATCTAAACTTGTGAAAGTCTGAGGTAGTACGAAGGGTTGACGACGAAAGTTTTAGAATTACAGTGAATACTAAAAAACCCTAATTTATGAGGCGTACACGAGCTGAAAGTGTATTAGGGTGTATACATACTGAGGCGTACGCAGGATGATAGTGTATTAGGGTGCATACGTACACGGGCTGATAGTTTATTAGGGTGCATACATATTGGTAAAGCCATGGAAACTTGGGAAGATGAATATGTAGTGGTTCTAGATTTTGAGATCAAGCTCCTAGGAATGTCTACAGTGCTCAAATACTTGGTTCAAAAGGTATGTCTTATTTCTATGAATAGTTTAATTTTGATGTATGCATGAGAAATGGTTATGGATATTTGAGGATTCTCCTTAGAGAGACTAGTGGCTACATGGGATCTTATGCATAAGTCAGATCTATAGAAATACAATGTTGGTATATTTATCATTGATACTTATTGGTGAGGCACATCTTGTATCTCTTGGCATATGGCTAAGGGTTTGAGGTACATGGTTGAGAGCTTGTATTTGTGAAGCGGTTGATGTATTGAGAGGATGAATATCATAAAGTTTTTGATGACTAGATCATGTGAGGGTTATTATACTTGTATAAAAATGGAATACCACCGAAATATAGATCATGGAGAGAAACAACTTGTATAAAAATGGAATACCACAGTTTGATGGACAAAAGTATGCATTTTGGAGAATAAGGATGAAGACATATATACAGGCACATGGATTTGAAATTTGGAAATCAATTGTAGATGGATACACAGTACTAGCAGTTCCGCCAACAAATGACTAAGTAATGAAACTCGGTTAGAATAATTCCAAAGCCACAAATGCACTTCTGAATGGTCTTGGTGAAACATTGTTCACTAAAGTTGCACATTGTAAATTCACTAAAGAGATTTTGGAGAAACTTTGAAATATTTGTGAAGGATATTCAAAAGTCAAAGAAGCAAAGTTTCAAACTTACAGAGGTCAATTCAAAAAACTAAAGATGAAGGAAGATGAGCATATTGTATCTTACTTCTTACGATTTGATGAAAAAATAAATGCAATGATGGGATTGGGAGAATAAATCAAAGAATTTATAATTGTTCAAAATGTACTAATATCTCTTCCATGAGATTTGACCCTAAGATATCAACACTAGAAGAAAGAGATGATCTAAACATAATAAGCATGGATGAACTACATGAAATCTTCTTAGCATATGAAATGAGAACTGAACAGGAAAATCGAGATGTAAAAGAAGCAACCTTCAAAGCATCCAAAAGATCAAAGAAAAAGGGAAAGTAACACGAAAATGAACATAGCAACAATAGTGACCTCTCAGAAGATGATGAATAAGTGGCCAACTTTGTCAAAAGACTGAACAAGGGAAACAACTGTAGGTATACAAGCAAGCTTCCTTTAATTTGTTTTAATTGTGATGGTATTGGTCATTTTCATAAAAAATGTCCTCATAAGAAAAAGAGAAATGATGAAGGTTACCCAAAAAGAAAACAAACATATAAATACAAAAGAACCACAAAGAAATTTTTTCAGAAAAACTTATGCACCAAAGAAGACATCTCATGATCATATGAATATGAAGTCAGTGACAGTGAGACAGAAAGAGTTCTATTCATTGGAGTAGAAGACTCTGATAAAGAAGATTCAAAAGAATAATATAAAGAAGTTGAAGAAGAATATGAAGAAGTCGAAGAATAAATTGAAGAGGAAGAAGTTGACTACTAAGAGGAATTGTTCAGTGCCATAGAAGTTATCAAAAGAGAAAAGAGGAAAAACAAGAAGTGACAAGTGGAAAGAGACAACAAAGAAGACACTCAGGAATTAGAACAAATGATCACAAATTTGAAGGTTCAAATTGAAGAAGATAAAAGAATTGAATAAGCACTCAAATAAAAACTAGAAGGAAGAGACATGATCATTAAAAATTTGGAAGCAAAGATTGTCACATTAAGAAAGGATATTCAAAAGAAAAATATGTAGAACAACTCAAAAGTTTTGAATGACATTATGAACAGTCAAAGGCCTAATCATAACAAGTCCGGACTTGGATACAATCATACAGAAAATGGATCAAGCTCCAAAACAACAAAAGAAGAAACATATCCAAAAAGATATGCAAAAACAAAGGGGATAGGAAGGTCTACAAAGAAAATTGTAGGGACACTCCTCCACTGAGAAGATTAAGACTTCAGAATCAACGATCGACAGAAACATATAGGTCTAAGGAAGAAGAAGGATTCATAAAAGCACCTCCTTTAAGAATATATTCAACTCCTAGATATCAAACTATATTCTATGTTTTATGTTATGCATGTAATAATTTTGGACATAAAGCTGTGAATTGCAGAGCTAACAACATGAACATAAACATCTTTGAAATTCATACACAAAAGGGTTATCCAAGAAGGCCTAGTGAAACATAGAGAAGAAGTTACAATGGGTTTGAATCATTGAGCACTGAAGTGGAATGCTACAAGTGTAACAACTTTGGACACATGGCCAAAGATTTCATAATGAAAATCCCTCCTAGAGAACCGTAACAGAACAACAAAAATCACAGACATAAACCTCAGGAAAGGACATGGATAAGAAATCAAAATTAGTACAACAATGAAGAATGCACACTCTCTCTACAAGCTAAGAAGAAGAAACATGGTTGGTATGTTGACAGTGGTTGTTTAAAACACATGACAGGTGATAGAGACATGTTTCTTACATTAAGAAAGGAAAGAGATGGATCAATCTCCTTCATAAATGATGATTCATCTAAAATCATTGGAAAAGGCACAGTCAAAATTGGGAACAAGAATACAAAGGCAGAAAATGTTCTGCTAGTAGAAGATATTAAACATAATCTTCTAAGTATGAGTCAATTGTGTGACCAAGTTCATAAAGTCACTTTCAATTCACAAAAGTGTGCAATAATAAAAGAACATTCAGGAAAATTGATTGCTATAGTTGCAAGAACTTCAAGCAACATATATGTGTTAAGTGAAATTTGAAATGAAAAGTGTTTTCTAGGAAAGGAAGATGAAAGTTGGCTATGGCACAAAATAATGGGTCACATACAATTTGATAACCTTGTCAAAGTCAACAAAAGAGAATAAGCCAGAGAAATTCCCCAGATCATGAAACCAACCAACACTTTATGCAAGAATTGTCAACAAGGAAATAAAACAAAGACCAGGTTCAAATCTAAGGAATATTCAATGACAAGACCATTGGAAATTGTGCATACTAATCTAGTTGGACCAACTACAACAAAGGGTTCAAAAGGTGAGAAATACTTTATGTTATTAGTTGATTATTATACAAGAATGACTACAGTTTGATTTCTCAAGAATAAGTCAGAAGCTTTTGAAAACTTCAATATCTACAAGGAAATGGTTGAAAATGAAATGGATTCAAAAATCAAATGAGTGAGATATGATAATGGAGGAGAGTTCACTTCAAAGGAATTTATGGACTACTTCAACAGTCATGGAATAAAAAGGAAATTCTCCATTGCTAGGACACCTCAACAGAATGGAGTTGTTGAAAGAAAGAACATGATAGTATAGGAAATGGCTCGAACAATGCTAATGGATTCCAAATTTAAAAATATTTTTTGGACAAAGGAAGTGCATACAACAGTTCACACTCAAAACAGAGTAATTCTAAAAAACAACACTGACAAAAATCCCTACGAGCTATGGAAAGGAAGACCATCAAATGTGAAGCACTTCACAGTTTTTGGAAGAAAATGCTACATCAAAAGAGAAGATGGAAGAATGGGAAAGTTTGAATCTCGTTTGTACAAAGGAGTACTTGTTGGTTACTCAAGTACAAGGAAATCATACAAGTGTTACAACCTGAGATTGAACAAAGTTGTGGAAAACATCAACGTAACAATTGATGAAACAAGTAGACAAGAACTAATTGAAGAAGAAAATGAATCAATGGAACAATTTTACGAAGAAGAAACAAAATATGAAAAAGAAGAGGATGATCAAGAGGATCCGATATAAGCATAAGAGAAAGTTCATCAAGTGCCTCCAAATACACCTAGTAGACGAGTACAGAAGAACCATCCTTCAGATCATATTATCATAAACAAAGATGCAGGAGATGAGACTAGAAGAAGAATGCATTCACTAAAACAAATGCATCTATCACTCACATCTACGATTGAACCAACCTGCCTTGAACAGGCCAGCAAGGATGAATTTTGGAATAAGGCCATGGATGAAGAATTGGATCAAATAGAGAAAAATGACACTTGCAAATTGCTTCCAAGACTAAAGGATGGGAATGCGATCGACACAAAGTGGGTATACAGGAATAAATTAAATGAAGGTGGAAAAGTTACAAGGAACAAAGCTATATTGGTATGTAAAGGATATCCACAAGTTGAAGGAATCAATTTTTATGAGACATTTTCCCAAGTTTCTAGATAGGAAGCAATCTAATTGATTTTAGCTTATGCATGCTCCAAAAAAATTAAAGTGTTTCAGATGGACATAAAATCAACTTTTCTGAAAGGGGAACTTGAAGAAAAAGTCTACATTGAAAAAACAAAAGGATTTCATTTTTCATAGAATGCATATTATGTGTGTAAATTAAATAAGGAATTGTATGGTCTAAAAAGGGATCCTAGAGCATGGTACTCTAAACTGGATAAATATCTACAACAGGCAAGGTTCAGAAAATAAAATGCAGACACCAACCTCTACATCAAGGTAAGTCAATATAATGTTTTATTAATTGAAGTTTATGTTGATGATATTATTTTTGGTAATGATGATGACAGGTTAAGCTTGAAACTTGCAAAGGATATGAAAAATGAATTTGAAATGTCATTACTTGGAGAACTATCCTTCTTTCTGTGACTTCAGATACGTCAAATAAACCAAGGAATTTTTATTTCTCAAACCAAGTATATCAGAGAAATGCTAAAGAGGTTGGGAATGGAATATTGAAAACCAATTATCACTCCCATGCAAACCAGTTGCAAGTTGAGTAAAGATGATGATTCAAAGTCTACAGATCATAGGCAATACAAGTTAATGATTGATAGCCTACTATATGTGACAACATCTAGACCATATGTAATGTAGGTAGTTGGATAGGTCGCACAATTTCAAGCAACACCAAAGGAATCACATGTATTGGCAGTAAAGAGGAATTTCAGATATCTCAAAGGAACATAAGAGCTTCGATTATGGTATCCAAAAGGAAAGGATATATCTCTTATTTCCTACACAGATGTAGATTGGGAAGGTTGTATTGATGACCAAAAAAGCACCAGTGGAGCAATGTTCTACTTGGGTGAGTGTTTAGTATCAGGACTAAGCAAGAAACAATCATCAATATATTTATCTACAACCGAGGTAGACTATATTGCAACATTGGTATATTGTACACATGTTTTTTGGATGAAACAAAATATGATAGATATACAGGTTGAGTATGATGATCCCATTCCAATATATTTTGATAATACAAGTGCCATTAGTATCTCAAAGAACTCGATGATGCACTCCAAGATGACTCTCATTCCAATCAAGTATCACTTTCTACGAGAACAAGTTGCAGAAAAGAACATCAGAGTTGAGTATGTGGGCACAAAAGACCAAGTGGCAGACATCTTTACAAAAACACTTCCACGAGAAGCCTTTGAGTATCTTCGCCAGAGACTCGGAGTTATGTATACTCCAAAATAAATTATTTTGAATGATTATCTTATATGTCTCAGATGTAGATGAGGAAGCACCATAAAGAGGACAGTTCAGTTAGGGAGAGAAATCCCATATAGAAAGATCCCTTTTCCATTGACGACAAAGGGGGAGAGATTTATCAGATGTAGAGGACAGAGGCATGACTCTAGGGGGATAAATGGTCAAATATATGAAAAGGAGCAAGGCATGGCTCTAGGGGGAGCATGAGTGATATGACTTCAGTATTGCATGAAATGATTTTAGTATTGCATCAGAGTGTTTCCATCAATGACAAAGGAGGATATTGTTGATTAAGATTGGTTGTGATTGATGTCAACCCTTGAATAAATTCTGGTAGCACAAAGGTTTTCGTAATGGACGCAATTTTGTTTGATGTAACAATGACTCATTATTGTATTGTCATGGTTGATAAGAATTACAAATGGATAAACTACAAAGTGGTCCCCTTATGGTGAAATCCCTCACAGGAAGTTACTTTGTGGATTGAGTTATCCTAGAAGTATGGTTGGAGAATCCATGCGTAATTATGGAATAATTATATGAAGGTCAGTGAATTTGTCAGTGAAACTATCCTATATGTATAGTGCTTTTCATGCCATTTCCTGTGGTATGTGGAACGTCACGCAACTCCTCACGGTTAGAGAGTTATGGCCATGTGAAGTTGGAGGACCCTCATTGTTGGAATACTAAGAGGGGGGGGTGTGAATCAATATTACCCTTTTTCAACAATTAGTAGTTACTTTTTATATTTTATCAATTATCACAATGAATCAACAATGAATTGTATGCAAAATCAATTATATAAATATATTTAACAACAATTACAAGTTTTATAAAGAACAATGAAGGATAGTGATCCTCTTTAGAGAACCAACTCTAGGAGACACCAATCCCCTTCTTCAGGGAACCAACCCTAGGAAGCACCAACTCCCTGCTCTTTAGGGAACCAACCCTAGGAAGTACCAACTCCCTTGTATTTAGGGCACTAACCCTAGGAAGCACCAACTCCCTTGTATTTAGGGCACTAACCCTAGAAAGAAACAACTCCCTTGTAATTACAATTTTCTTAATAAGGATATGACTCCTTCCATGCTCCTCCCTTCCACCCTCACTTCATAAGTATCTTCAACTCTCCTTCCTACAATCCACTTCTTTTTTTTATCTTCTAATCTGGACTGCAAAGACGATTTCTTCTCACCACTCTTTCTCATTTATATACTCTTCCAACTGGTGTGAGATATGAAACATTGTGTCCCTTTGTTTGGACCATCACACCTCTTCATTAATATTAACAATAATAACTATTATTATTCAAACATTAATGTAAATTATTTTAACTTAGTCAGAGTTCTTTTCATAAATCGATCACAGGTATGGATTGATTTCTTTTTAAATCAATTCTATATCTCTGCAAATATTGCAAAAACTGAGTTCTGCAGAGGCAATTCCTTCAAATAATTTATGTGTGACCATGATGCAGGAGCATCGTAAGCAGCAAGCGAGTGTGAAGGTGGAAAGACAGCTGGAAAGCGCAACACACATTTTTGCACGTTTTTTGAAATGTTTTTTAAATTTAATGAGAAGATATTAATGTAATGGTTAAAGGGAAGTGTACTTACATATTGTAAATAGATCTTGAGTGATTCACTCTCATGTGTATAATGTAGAGGCATTTATGCATAGTTAATGAAAGTAGGTAGATTTAAATTCATAGATTAGACAGTTTTAGAAAGTAGGAGAGAAAACGGATATAGACACCCTCATCTTTGTATCATTGTATCATTAGAGATGGTATCATTAGCATAGAGCAGAAGAAGATGGAGAGATATAGCAGAGAGTTGTAGAGAAGAACCCATGTACAAAAGATTTGAATTAATATATGAAGCTTTGATTCAGATCCATGGTGTCATGATGTTTTATGTTTATACATGTTGATGGTATGATTATAGATAGTTTATTCTCTCTGTTATGCATTTACTTTGATGCTGAGTTGAATGTATGATTTCATATTTAATGTTTGAAGTCTGAGAGAGAAAGAGAATGAGTTTCAATTGTTTCTCTTCATGAGTGAGAGAATTTCCTGCAAGGAGTGGAGTGAAAATGTCCGCAAGGTGTGCATTGACAAGGTTCAGATTTTATCTCTGAAAGCTCATGAGAGATACCGTTGTTCTCATTCTCGCAGAAGTGCAGGTGAAGCACAGAAGCCGTACAAGGTGTGCGCAGGCTATTTTAATACTTAGAAGTTATTAACAAAGGTTGAGAGGAAGAAGGACTGCTATTGCAGAAAGTGCACAGAGTCGAAGAATCAAATACTTGGAAGTATTTGAAGGTTTGCCGCAAGGAGTGCACGCAGGAGTCCTTTCAAGGCTCAAGTTTGCAAGTGAAATATCAGGAGGGGTAACACCTTTGAACAATTCAAAGGAGGAAGAAGATCAAAATACTTCAAAGGGAGATGGGGTCAAAGTTATCTCGAAAAAGTTAAGTTCAGGAGGGAGGACGTTCATTCGTCTTGAGGAAGCCATTGAGAAAGGAATTGAACGGTCGAAATTCTCCAAGGAGAACTCGTGAAGTTGCGAGGACCGTAGGATCCAGAGAAGCTGAAAGGTATATAAGGGTTGGATGAGCCATTACGTTGGGTTGAAGAATCAATGAAGACCATTGATTGTAGTCAGATTGAGTGTTGGATCATTTCTTGAGCTCGGGGTTTTGTAAGTTATGAGGGAAGACCAAATTCTTTGGTTGCGCGAACTTGCAAGTAGCAAAAAGATCCAGGCCGTTGGATCCAAGTATGGGAGGACCGTTGGATCAGAACTCCGTGGAGTTATCACATATTAGAATTTCGGAGGTTGGAGGGACCACTCTTAGGTTGTCGAAGTTGTGTAGTGATGAGAGTCGAGGCTCGTGTGAACACGTGGCATGTCCATCAGGTGGGGACTGCGTGATTGACAGGTGGCATAATAAAAAATGCTAGAGGAAGGATGAAATAGGTGATAGGTGGAGGACATGTGTCACCTTGAAAGGGAGTCAACACCCTATTGACTTCTCGTGCTTCGAGTTCTCGTAAGAAAGGAGCACAAAGGCTCAACACTCCAACTCGCGAGACTACAGGTTGCGAGAAGTGCGAAAAGGGAGTCAACCATTGCCTCCTAGGGTTTCGCAAAGGGAGAGTGCCAAAGTTTGATTCTCAAACTCCCGAGGTTGTGAGTTGCAAGAGGCACTAGTACTTATCCCTAGCCTATGGTTATATCTAGAGAGTGCTAACAAGAAGGGGCTATACCCATATCGTCATCTCGGGTATCAGGAGTTTGGAAAAGAGGAGTCAAGGATCTCAACTCACGAACTTGCAAGTTGCGAGTTGCAAAAGGCTCTTGCGCCAAGGCCTAGTTGTGGTCGTTTAAGGGTAAATCTCGCTCCTGGAGCTATGTTGGACTAAGCAGGTTTTTAGGAAGTACCTTTGGATACACCGTCGTGTGTGCGTGAGGGGTTCCCTATGGGGAGAACCAAAGAGTCAATCAGACTCAGGAGGGCAGAATTAGAAAGATACTGAGCGGATCCCGGGCCGATATTTCAGGGGTTTGCATCATTTGGTATCAGAGCTAGACTTTTTTGTATATTGCAGGCATAGAAAGAGAGAAGGAGAAAAAGAGTACTCTGATACAAATTAGTGTGGTATCATAAGCATAGAAAGATTTCTTTTCTTTCTGTAGCAGAGAAAAGAGGAATTTTACAGTCATGCCATTGAGAAGAAGAGACATGCAAATACCTAATCCACCAGAGGAAAGGGAAATTCCAAGAAGAAGAGACAGGCAATTACCTGATCTAGGAAGGGAAAGAGAGATGCATGAATTACGTGTCAGGCTTGATGCCATGGAGAAAACACAGAGGCGCACAGTTGATGTTGGGGATATCAGTGAATCTGAAAGTGAAAATGAAGCTGAAAATGAAGATGTTGCAGTTGAAGATGCTGCAGAAGAATGCCTATTCAGGGCTGTTGCAAGGATAGGTGCCAGGGAAAAAATGGACATTCCAGTATATGATGGAAACCTAGATGTTGAAGAGATTCTAGACTAGATTAGAGCTCTGGATAAATATTTTGACTACGCGGATGTTGAGGAATACAAGAAGGTCAAACATGCCATTACCAAACTTAAAGGGCATGCAACATTATGGTGGGATGAACTGCAGGCTGACAGACACTGCAAGGGAAAGCAGAAAATTAAAAGCTGGGATAGAATGGTTGCAAAGATGAAATCCAAATTTATACCCAGGCATTATCAAATCACTTTGTTTCAGAGGATTCAGAACTTGGGACAGAAACTGATGATAGTGAAAGAATACACTTAAGAGTTCCACAGGATAAACATCAGAGTAGGTCATCGGGAAAGTAATGTTGAAAAGGTGGCCAGGTACATGAATGGTCTACAATATGATATTAAAGATGAGATGAGCATGATGACCATTCAGACGGTGGAAGATGCTTATTAGATGGCTCTCAAATATGAAGAGAAGCTGAGCTAAAATCAAGGTTAAAGAGGCCGAGGCAAAAGTCAAGCTGGAGGCAAAGTAGTTGCCCAAGACAAAACTCAGAAATCTAAAGAAGAGGGGAAGAAACCTTAAGCTCAACATGAGAGAGGAGGAAGCTCACAGAGAGTGCAGTATGCTGATAGAAACACTTTTCCTCGTACCAGAGGAAGAGGAAGAGGTAGAGGTCGTGAAATGAAATGTTTTACCTGTGGAAAAAATGGACATAAATCTTATGAGTGTCCAGATAAGAAGAAAGAAGGTGGTGAAACTCACATTACCAAAGCATAAGGACAGAATGTTGAGGCAGAAGATGCCGAGGGAAGAAGATCCTTGATGATGAGGAAAGTTCTCTTAACACCAGAGAAAGAGGCAGAAAATCTATCCCAAAGAAACAATATGTTTAGGACTGGTTGCAAGACCAAGGAGAGGGTATGCAAGGTCATAGTAGACAGTGGTAGAACATACAATATCGTATCTACATATATGGTAGAAAAGATGGAGCTGGAGATTGTTGCAGATCCAAGCCCAGACAAAGTTTCGTGGCTACAAAAAGGACATCAGGTAAATGTCACTAGACAGTGTTTAGTTGAATTTAAAATAGGAGGATATAAAGATGAAATATTATGTTATGTCATTCCCATGGATGTTTGTCATCTATTGTTGGGTATATTGTGGCAATATGACATAAATGTGATTCATGATGGGAGAAAGAACACATACACCCTGGAGAAAAATGGGAGAACTCATATGTTGTTGCCGATTAAGGATAAAGAAGTGAAAACAGAGACAAGCAACATTGTACTTCTCATGAGTGGGAAGGAACTTCTTAAGAAGGTTAAGAAGAAGGAAGAAACACAATTTATTGTGGTCAGGAAGCCTAGAATTGTTTTAACTAGTACAAGAGTAGATGATTTAACAGAAGAAATCCAAAATTTGCTAGAAGAGTTTGTTGATATAGTAGTGGATGAACTACCTTGTTCGCTGCCACCTATCAGGAGTATAAGTCATCACATTGATCTTATACCTGGAGCCAATTTACCAAACAAAGCCATGTATAGGTTGACGTCACAGGAAAATGAAGAAGTCAAGAGATAGGTCCAGGACTTAATGGACAAAGGATTGATTCAGGAAATCTTGAGTCCATGTGTTGTTCTGACAGTACTCAGCCCAAAGAAATATGGAGGCTGGAGAATGTGTACAGACTAAAGGGAAATCAATAAGATTACCATTAGATACACATTTCCATTTCCAAGGATGGATGATTTGATGGATTGCTTGAGTGGAGCAAAGTTTTTTTCAAAAATTGATTTGAAAAGCAGGTATCATCAAATTCGAATGAGAGAAGGTGATGAATGGAAAACAACATTCAAGATGAATGAAGGGATATATGAATGGATTGTTATGCCATTTGGCTTAACAAATGTTCCCAGTACTTTCATGAGATTGATGAATGAAGTCCTGAAAGATTTTATCAGGAAGTTCGTCATTGTATATCTTGACAATGTATTAATTTTTAGCAAGACAAAAGCATAACACTTACAACATTTGGCTACAGTGATGAGGAGATTGCAGCAAGAGAAATTTCTGATAAATATGAAGAAATCATCATTTATGAGAACATAACTCATTTATTTGGGTTTTGTTATCTTTGCAAATGAGATGCAAATGGATCCAGATAAGGTAAATGTGATTAAGAATTGGCCATCGACGAAGAATATATTTGAAGTTCGAAGCTTCCATGGTTTGGCAAGTTTCTACAGGAAATTCATTCGAAATTTTAGTGGAATCAGTGCACTGATGATGGATACGGTGAAGAAAAGACATGAATGTTTTCACTGGACAGAGGAAGCAGAGAAGAGATTCAATCTACTGAAGAAGAAGATCACAAAGTAGCCAATTTTGGTGTTGCCAGATTTCAGCAAGATGTTCCAGGTCAAGTGTGACACAAGTGGATTTGCAATTGGAGTGGTCTTAATCCAAGATGACAGTTCGGTCACATACTTCAGTGAGAAATTGAATGAAGCAAATATTAAATACTCAACATATGACAAAGAATTCTATGTTTTCATGCAAGCGCTGAAGAAATGGAGACATTATTTGGTTCCTAAAGAGTTTGTTTTGTACAACGATAATCATGCTCTACAATTCGTGACTCAACAGGAGAAGCTTAACCAAAAGCATGCTAAATGGGTTGAATTCATGCAGAATTTTACTTTTGTAATTAAACATATTTCTGGAACTACTAACAAAGTTGTTGATGCTTTGAGCAGGAAATGTTTGCTTATGCAGAAATTTAGAGTCAAAACTTTGGGTTTTGATAACCTCAAAGAAATGTACAGAGGTGATCCATATTTTAAAGAGGCGTATGAAGCATCCGAGAATCCAATTCTCAGGGACAGAAGCCAATGGACCGAATATATGATCCAAGATGGATTATTATTTAGGGGCAATGAGTTACGTATTCCAAAATGCTCCATGAGAGAGAATCTGTTAAAAGAAAACCACAGTGGAGGATTGGCCAGACATTTTGGTCATGATAAGATGTTCTCAAAGTTGAATGGATCATATTTTTGGCCAAGGATGAGAACATATGTTAAGAAATTTGTGGATAGATGTAGAATTTTTCATCACACAAAAGGAAAAAGGAAAAACACAAGGTTATACCAGCCATTACCTATACCTGAGAGGCCATGGGATGCAGTCAGCATGGATTTCATATTGGTGCTGCCAAGGACACAGAGAGGATTTGATTCAATCTTTGTGGTGGTAGACAAATTTTCAAAGATGGCACATTTCATACCATGCCAGAAAACCAACGACGCATCTCACATTGTGAACCTATTTTTCAAAGAAGTCGTCAGACTTCATGGTTTGCCAAGAAGTATAGTTTCAGATCGGGATACCAAGTTCGTGGGACATTTCTGGAGAAATTTATGGAAGAAGTTGGGGACACGTTTGTCTTTTAGCTCAGCGTATCATCCTCATATGAATGGGTAGACAGAAGTTGTGAACAAGAGATTGGGAGATTTGTTGAGGAGACTAGTGACTTAACACCACAGTCAATGGGATCACATTCTGCCACAGGTGGAATTTTCTTATAATGATTCACTTAAAAAAAGCACAGGGCAGAGTCCATTCCAAATTGTATATGGAATGCAGCCAAGGGGAGTTTCTGAATTGAAAGATTCAGAACAAGCTAAATTCAGGAGTGCTATTGTAGAAGACTTTGATGAAGGATCTTCACAGCCAAATTAAGGAACGATTGCAGAGTTCAAATCAAGAGTACAAGCATAGAGCAAATCAACACAGGTGAGAAATTCAACTTGAAGTCGGTGATATGATTCTTGCACATATAAGGAAGGACAGATTCCCAAGGGGAACGTATAACAAACTGAAGATGAAAAATATTGGACCATGCAAGGCCATAAAGAAATTTGGGGCAAACACATATGAGATTGAATTACCCGATGGGATCGGAATTTCACCGATATTCAACATCTTAGATTTGTATCCCTACAAAGCTGAAGAAAAAGGAGCAGAAAATAAACGGACTGAAGTTTAGTGGACAAAACAAATGCCTGTAGTTGAAAATCCACAGATGGAGAGTATAATTGATAAAAGAGTTAGCAAAAAGACCAGGAGGAAAGAGTATTTTGAATACATGGTCAAATGGAAGGGGCATCCAATTGAAGATGCCAGTTGGGAAGATGAAGAAACAATTCAGAAGCATGGATAGACCGTGCAAGAGCTCATGAACAGGAGTTCATGGAAATTTTCAAGCGAGGGAGTATGATGCTCTTGCATCATAAGAACCAACCGAGCGTGAAGGCGGAAAGACAGCTGGAAAGCGCAACACGCATTTTTGCACATTTTTTGAAATGTTTTTGAAATTTAATGAGAAGATATTAATGTAATGGTTAAAGGGAAGCGTACTTACATATTGTAAATAGATCTTGATCGATTCTCTCTCATCTATAGAATGTAGAGGCATTTATGCATAGTTAATGAAAGTAGGTAGATTTAAATTCATAGATTAGACAGTTTTAGAAAGTAGGAGGGAAAATGGATATAGACACCCTCATCTTTGTATCATTGTATCATTAGAGATGGTATCATTAGCATAGAGCAGAAGAAGCTGGAGAGAAATAGTAAAGAGCTGTAGAGAAGAACCCATGTACAAAAGATTTGAATTAATATATGAAGCTTTGATTCAGATCCATGGTGTCATGATGTTTTCTATTTATACATGTTGATGGTATGCTTATAGATAGTTTATTCTCTCTATTATGCATTTAATTTGATGCTGAGTTGAATGTATGATTTCATATTTAATGTTTGAAGTCTGAGAGAGAAAGAGAATGAGTTTCAATTGTTTCTCTTCCTAAGTGAGAGAAGTTCCCGCAAGGAGTGCAGTGAAAACGTCTGTAAGGTGTGCGTTGACAAGGTTCAGAGTTTATCTCTGAAATCTCAGGAGAGATACCATTGTTCTCATTCTTGTAGAAGTGCAGGTGAAGCACAAAAGTCGTGCAAGGTGTGTGCAGGCTAGTTGAAGCCTTAGAAGTTATTAACTAAGGTTGAGAGGAAGAAGGACTGCTGTTGTAGAAAGTGCACAGAGTCAAAGAATCAAATACTTGGAAGTATTTGAAAGTTTACCGCAAGGAGTGCATGCAGGAGTCCTTTCAAGGCTAAAGTTTGCAAGCGAAAGCTCAGGAGGGGTAACACCTTTGAACACTTCAAATGAGGACGAATATTGAAATATTTCAAAGGGAGACGGGGTCGAATTTATCTCGCAGAAGTTAATTTTAGGAGGGAGGAAGTTGATTCGTCTCGAAGAAGCCATTGAGAAAGGAATTGAACGGTCGAAATTCTCCGAGGAGAACTTGTGAAGTTGTGAGGACCATAGGATCCAGAGAAGCTGCAAGGTAGATAAGGGTTGGATGAGCCATTATGTTGGGTTCAAGAATAAACGAGGACCATTGATTGTGGTCAGATTGAGTGTTGGATCAGTTCTCGAGATCGGGGTTTCGTAAGTTCGGAGGGCGGACCAAATTATTTTGTTGCGCGAACTTGTGAGTAGTGAAAAGATCTGGGCCGTTGGATCCAGGTACAGGAGGACCGTTGGATTAGAAATCTGTGGAGTTATTGCGTATCAGAAGTTTGGAGGTTGGAGGGACCACTCTTTGAGTGTCGAATTTGCGAAGTGCCAAGAGCCAAGGCTCATGTGAGCACGTGGCATGTCCATCAGGTGGAGACCGCATGATTGACAGGTGGCATCACATCAAATGCCAGAGGAAGGATGGAAGAGGTGACAGGTGGAGGATACGTGTCCCCTGGAAATTGAGCCAACACCCTGTTGACTTCTCATGCTTCGGGTTCTCATAAGAAAGGATCACAAAGGCTCAACACTCCAACTCGCGCTACTGTGAGTTGCGAGAAGTGAAAAAAGGGAGTCAACCATCACCTCTCGGGGTTTCACAAAGGGAGAGTGCCAAGGTTTGACGCTCCAACTCGCGAGGTTGCGAGTTGCGAGAGGTGCTAGTACTTAGCCCTAGCCTACGGTTATATGTAGAGAGCGCTAACAAGAAGGGGTTGTACCCGTATCATGATCTCGGGTATCAAGAGTTTGGAAAAGAGGAGTCGAGGATCTTGACTCAGGAACTTGTGAGTTTTGAGTTGCGAAAGACGCTTGCACCAAGGCCCAGTTGTGGTCGTGTGAGGGTAAAGCTCGCACTTGGAGCTAAGTTGGACTGGGTAGGTTTTTAGGAAGGACCTATGGATACACCGTCGTGTGTGCGTGAGGGGTTCCCTGTGGGGAGAACCAAAGAGTCAATATGACTTAGGAGGGAAGAATTAGAAAGATCCTGAGCGGATCCCGGGCCAAGGTTTCGGGGGTCTGCACCAAACCACATGCGCAAAACCATGGGCTAATCAATTTAAGCGCTGCATTATTTTACCCTTATTTTTCTATTCCATACGAACCTAGGTGGTGACCAGGCGCTAAGTTGAATAAGTGCTTGATCACTTGTCAATATCAATGGTCATGTTTTAATTGCATGATGATATGTATGACTTAGTCAAGAGTTTGAGATGAATGGCTCTCATTTACTTTAGATGTTCGACCTTCAGGACTTAGGTCATTTGTTGGTGATAAAAATACCAAAGTAAAAATCTTGGAGTGATGTAACTTGCTAACATCACTTATTGACATTGCACATGCCAAGTAGTTGCCACGTGTCACTCAGATTCATGATTTACATGTACCTGAACTATCGATTTCATATTGACACTTGTGATTATCTAACTATGCCGCGCTTCCTTACTGACGTGGCCTGCTAACTTAGATCTCCCGATGTGGAACATATTCATCTCCTTGATCTAATGATCAAAATACTATTTGAAATGTATCTCAGATCAACGACAGAGAATGACTTTGGAATTTCAGCCTTTGGGACTTCGGGTAATTCAATTTCTCGACTTCACAATTCTTTCGAAGTGATATTCCCTGAAGTGTAACCTCCTCACAACTTTTAACCCAAAATGCATGTTTTTTCTTGATCATAATCTTAGATTGATGACTCAATCTGTCTACGATGCTTCTTTTCCTTGGTTTAAATCCAACAACTCTTCTTATTTGCTTATCCTGTCCTTGCACTCTAAAGTGATCCAACAAATTTCAGGAATTCAGGTAATCGAGATCTTAACCCTTTTTCCTTGCTTATACTATCCTTCCACTTTAGGGTGATCCAACGAATGTCGGGAATTCAGGTATTCGAGATATCAACCCTTTTTCCTTACTTATCTTATCCTTCCACTCAACTTGATCCATTGATCGAGAATGGTCTCGGAGTATATCAATGGTCAGGGATGATTGAGTAGTCCCAACTAGCACAACGTTTAAAACTATCATCAAGCTCTGCAATGGAAAACTGCTCATTGGTAGAGGAAATGATGCCAACTATAGATCTATTTGGCAGGTACCAATCGACAGTCTAGACTAATTGCGGGATTGGAATTAGTGCTTTGTTTAATTCTCCCTTCGTGCTATGAAATCAATCCCTTCCCTTGATCTTCTCTTGCATATCCGATGGTCACGAGTAATCTGATCATTTGGTGGATCAACCATAGTTGTTGATCTTTGAATCTACGAGATCTGATAGTCTAGAGTAATTATGGGATTGGAAATAACACATTGTTTAATTTTCCTTTTTCTCTTCGCAATCTATCCCTTCCATTGATTTGGCACTTGTGTATCAATGGTCCTGATTTGATCTGATCATTGAATATTCCTCCAATGATCCTTCTCTTGTAATCTGACGGTCTAGACTGATTGCGGGATTGGGAATAATAGGCTTTTTAATTCTCCTTTTTCTTTCCGCAATCCATCCCTGCCATTGATCTGGCGCTTGCATCTAGAGCTTCATTGTGTCATCTCTTCTGAGCTTTGATCTTCATTTGCTAACACTCCCGAGATTTAATCTATGCATACCTTCCTACTATTTGACATCAATGAAAACACATTAATGAAACTATGTCCAACACTCGTGAGTCATATAGAAGCCCCTAAAAGTCAAAGTGTTTGCAAAATAAATTAGTTAAATAAATTTAATGGAGAACTCCCTAAAATAAGGAAAGTGGAATGCTACATGAAAGTATAAATAAGAGGCAAGGCTCTCTCATTTAATCACACTTGAACACATTGAATATCTTTTGTTGTGTNGAAGGGTTGACGACGAAAGTTTCAAAATTACAATGAATACTAGAAAAACCTAGTTTCTGAGGCATACAGAGGCTGACAGTGTATTAGGGTGTGTACATACTAAGGTGTACGCAGTATGACAATGTATTAGGGTGTGTACTTATGTGGGCTAGCAATGTATTAGGGTGCGTACATGTTGGTAAAGCCATGGAAACTTGAGAAGATGAAGATGCACAGGTTCTATATTTTGAGATCAAGCTCCCAGGAAGGTCTACAATGCTCAGATACATAATATATATCCATTGGTTAAAAAGGTATGTCTTATTTATGTGAATAGTTGTATTTTGATGTATGCATGAAAAATGGTTATGGATATTTTAGGATTATCTTTAGAGAGACTAGTGGCTGCATGATATCTTATGCATAAGTCAGATCTACATAAATACAGTGCTGGTATACTTATCATTGATACTTCTTGTCGAGGAACATATTGTATTTCTTGGCATATGGATAAGGGTTTTTTCTACATGGTTGAGAGCTTGTATTTGCGAAGTGGTTGATGTATTGAGAGGATGCATATCAGAAAGGGTTTGATGACTAGATCATGTGAGGGTTATTATACTTGTTCATGATTACAGACACCTATATGGCACATGACTAGAGAGAGATATATATTGTTTGGGTAAAGTTTATGTATGAGGATGCATGCATAGCATACAATTAAAGTCTATATACAATGATAGTTTACATATCTATGTGAAAGAAGTTACACAGGGTGAGAAGTTTTCATAAGAAAGAAAATTCTAGTTTTCAGAAGGCATATGCAGGTTGCATAACATTTTGGTCATGTACATACGTGGCCTGCATAACATATAGGGCACGTACATACACTTGTTGCAGTACTAGAGGTCACGTACCTATTGTATTTTTTTGATACATGTTCAATTGAGGTACATATTGATTACAGGGAAGTTGTACAGGTTGGCTCAAGGTCAGTGGTACAAATCGATACAGTTGTACAATAGTATATATCAAAGTGATAGTATGACAGTGGTTCTATCATTCTACTTCTACTTAAGGGTGGTAGGATGGGGCAAGGATAGGTGGTTGTAGCCACCTTCTAGTTGTAGATGGAGAACATAGGGGGTTGTAGCCAAATAATTGGGGAGTTGGAGCTTCCCTCAGGTTGTAGCCTGAGAAACTAGGGGGTTGGAGCCTCGTTCCAGTTGCAACTAGAAAACAAAGGAATTTGGTGCTTCCAATGAATGTATTTCTTCAATACATATAAGAAAAAGCATTATGTGGTTTTCTCCCTCTTTGGGTTTCCACGAAAAACACTGGTGTACTCTGTATGTGTATGATTGGTCATTTGTTCATTTCTTATTTACTCTGAAGTTATTGGATGATAATGCTACATTGATATAACACTTGGATTATATGGTTAAAAAGGATTATATTGCTCTGTTACTGATTCACCCCCCCCAGTAATCCAACACATAGATGGTTGAAAAGATGGTTTTTATAGAGATTCTTGTGGTGATAGATATGTTCGTGAGTGTCTTTGTGAGGTGAGGCAAGTTGTTTGAATATTTCAAAGTTAGCTGATAGTGCTCATGTTCTAAATTTTCTTCAATAACAAAGGCCTAGTCGGGTGTCAGGAACAGTTTATGCTGCCCACACTATATTTGTGTTTCTCTTGGATGTTTCATTGTTGTTTTCCTATCTTCTCATGTTCTTCTATGTATGCTTAAAAATTTCTTAGTGTTAAAGAAATTAACAAATTTCTAAGTATACAAGAGTTTCACTAGAGTAGGAGTGTGACTCGTTGGTAGCCTAGAAAGGATTATGGGTATGCTCTAGGTGAAGAGGCATAGTCTAGATGAAGCATCCTTGGTGGTGCAAAGAAACCAAGTGAGAAACGACATGGTGTTGAAAACCCTTGAGAGGTGCATGAATGCAAGGCATGTTGTGGAGATGTGACAATAATCAATTATGTAAATATAAATTTGAGTTCTATGATATGGACTCTCCATTAAAACATTTATGATATATAGCACCAATAATATTGGGAATAATATTATTTCCATTTTATATATGACTCCAACTTAATACTATAGAATTAATATAACATATGTATATGGGGTGAATATATATCATAAAATCATCATTTACAACCATTAATGTAAATCTAAAACTGTGTTTCATGATATATATGATCATGAAAATCTTTTTGATACATAGCTTGAATAATATTTAATTAAAATGATAGCAATATAGTGATTCACTAATACTTTTGTAATATAGAGCTCCAATAATAGCTAATTAAAATGAAAAAAATATGAGTTACAAATCGAATAGTTTAATCTTTCTAACATATATGGTGATCCATTAAAAAATTTATAATATACAATTTCAATAATATTTAATTAAAACTAGTGTAAGAGGTATCAAATCCTCTGAGGTACAAATCTTTCCTAAACCATTGTGCTCTTAAAAAAGGTTTGCATCTCTAGTAATGTGATGTTTCTCAGTGCATGATACAGCTACACACACATATATATATTCATTCCATGTTGATAATGAAAGGAATTACACATCTCCCTCAAAATTCAAATGTTTTAACCACATTTTTTTCTTTTACTTTTAATTGTTATATATATATATATATATATATATATATATATATATATATATATATCGAGATATTTTATTTATGGAATACATATTTCACATTGAAATATATTTTTAAATACCACATGACAACTTTATATTAAGCATTGAAAGAATTAAACATCTCTCTCATATTAGGAAGTAGAAAACACCTCTCTTTGAAATAATAAATTTTTTACTTTCAATTTATTTATCTCTCTCCTAAGGTTGATATTGAATTTTATTTATCTATGGCCAACATTGAAATATTTCTTTGTTACCAATTTGTTTTTAAATGAAACATATGAACCCCATGTTAATTTTTGGATGTTATATTCTTTGTAGTCAAAGTCCAAGCCGACCAAGAAAATTCGAAGTCGTAGTGATCAACAAAAATTCCATAAGTCAGTTGACAAGATCTCATCAGGAGGTCATGTGGAAACCCACTCAAGACCGAGTGGAGGTTGATTGGTAGTCGATTGGTAATGTAACTGGTTGTTGACTGTAACAAAATCCTGATATTCACGAGATTTATAGCTAGTAATTTGCGTGGATTTGTAATTGTTTTTTGTGTGCCATTCTTTAGTTTTTTTCCTACTGTAAACCTTATAAATCAAGCATTTTTTATTTCTATTAAGTTGATGTTATAGTTGATATTCATGCTAACCTTTTAGCATAAGGTTATTGGTCATGTAAATGTAGGCTGAATTGATTTCAAGGTTGTTCTTGTGTAACAAAGAGGGTATCCTGGTGATTGTGTCTTAGGTGTAGACCAAGGTTAGTCATGTGACCCTTTATTTTTCATGAATAATACAATAAGAGAGAAATACACTCCAGGAATGTTGGCTTTCTTTTTTTGGGTTTCCAAGGTAAAAGTCTTTGTTTACTGTGTGATTGCATTTTCATTTACTTTATTATTTAACTTTGTACTCTTCTCTTCTATTAAGTTTAGCATGGAAGTATATTACCTAACATGTGGTATAATAGCTAAGGTTAGTAGATATTGTATCTGAGCTAAACCCTAGGTATAGTGATATTTGTAATTCATAGATCTCTAAAGTTATGTTTGAAAGAATGGAAAGTACTTAAAGGATAGAGATAGAAAAATTCAATGGCTAAAATTTTGAGCTTTGGATGCTTAAAATTGAATATCTCTTTGTATATCGAGAACAATGGGAAACAATATATCTAGGTACCATTCATATAGGTTTGTGGAGGTAATAATGGGATAAAATTGAAGGAAGAAGAATGAGTATTATTCGACAATGTATTACATATTTGGCATTAATGAATGTCATAGGTGAAGAGTCAACCAAGAAATTGTTGAACAATTTTTGGAGCTTGTACCACTCAAAATTTGTGGAAAAAAATATGTTCCTTAGGACAAAACTATATATTCTGAGGATGAGTGATGGATTTCAGTAACTGAGCATTTGAATGCGGTCAATACTATAATAAGTCGGTTATCGTCACTAGATATAAAAACAAATGAGGAGGAGAAATGTATTACCCTATTATATTCTTTTCCACACTATTGGGTTAGATTTGTCATTGATACAAAGTAATTGTACCACATTAGTGCTAGAATATGTGGTTGCATCTCTATTATAATAAGAAATGAGACAAAAGAACATGGAAGGATCGATAAAAGAAGCTTTAATGGTGAGAGGTCAAATAATTGACAAAGATAAACAAAAATTATCCAGTATAAATTCTAAGTCAAAGTGTAGATCTAAATCCCTGGTTCAGTCAATGAGAATATGATGGAAATGCGGTAAATCTAGGGATTACAAAAGGGAATGCAAGTCAAAGGATATTAAAGTTAGTATGAGATCCAATGAGATGTAGTTGATTTAGATAACGAATACTCCATATAAAGAAGGCGATGTGTATCTGGGATCGACCAGTACATAGTAGAATAAATATATTTGGTTAATCGACTCAGGAGTGTCCTATCCTATGACACCTCACAGAGAATGGTTCTGTGGATATGAGAGGTAGGAAGGATGATATGTGTTTTTAGGGGATGAATAAACAACCTAAATTTTTGGATGAGGAAGACTCTGACTTATATTGCAGGATGGGAGGATTATAACTCTTCTAGGTCTGCTACATATTCTAGGTTTAGCAAGAAACCTAATATCTGTTAGAAAGATGAGTGATGCAGTAGTGCAAACTATTTTTCAGAAGGATATGTTCAAAATGGTTAGGGGTGTGATGGTATTATTGAAAGGATTTTTGTTTGGAACCCTATACAAGTTGTTAGGGAATTTTGAATCAAATAAATGTAGTAGAATTGTTGTTCATAGAGGAGAATCGACTTCGACTCGGCTCGAATCATCTTGAGATGAGTCAATTCAAACAAACTTGACAATTTTTCATCAATTCGACCTGACCATGTTATGGCATGAAAGGATGGGAAACATTAGAGAAAAAATAATTTGACCTATGCATAACAAAGGTATGGTTGAAGTTTTTCCTAAGTGTAATTTATAAGTCGATTTATGTGAATATTGAATATCTGAAAAACAAAATTGGGTTAGGTTTCCATCTGGAGCAATAATGGAAAAGGGGATTCAAGAATTGTTTCAGAGTGATGTGTTTAGGCCTATAAAAGTCTCTTCACTTGGTGTGTACCTGTATTATGTCTCCTACATAAATGATGTTTTCGAAGAAGACATGGATATATTTCTTGAGGAAGAAATTAGATGTTTTCTAGAAATTGAAAGAGTTTAAATCTCTTCGGGAAAATGATATAGACAAGAAGATCAAGGTGTTGAGAACTAAAAATGGTGGTGAATTTTGTGGAGAGTATTTTGAGCAGTTCTACAAGTAGTGTGGCATAGCACACCAAAATACCACACCATATACCCCACAAAAAAATGGATTTGCTGATAAAATGGATAAAACAATGAAGGAAAAAGCAAGGAGAATGATCAGTGGTGTTAGTCTCACACTAGAATTCTTGGTAGAATAAGTTGACACTGCAAAAATATCTATTGAATATGTCTCCTTCGTCAACACTAGTTGAAACGAATCCACATGAGTTTTGGTTTGGAAATAATCCTTCTCTTTCACATCTAAAAATATTTGGTTGTGATGAATTTGTGTATGGTCTAAAACAAAAGAGGAGAAAGATGGAAAATAAGGAAGTCAAATGTATTTTCATTGGGTACAATAAAGGAATGAAATTATATAAGCTCTAGGATCTTTCATCAAGGAAAACACTTTCCATTCTAAATTTGTTCTTCAGATAAGTCATAGGTAAGTTTGAGTTTGAAGTGGTTTAAATAGAGAAAAATCCATATAAGGTGAGGTTTGAGCTGAGAAATGAAGACGATGCTTTAGATGAGTTGATTGAATCAAATGAAGAGGTGGAAAAAGTGACCCCGGTTGTAAGGAGGTTTGAATGAGTAAGAAAATAAATCGAAAGGTACATCCCACTTGATTTTTGTGTCACGTTTGTGTTAATTTCCATGGATGAGCATCCCAAGCTAGTTAGGTAGGAAGTCAACTCGACAAAGGGTAGAATATTGAAGAATTCCATGGTCAAAGAGATGGAATCCTTACACAAAAATGGGACACGGGATTTGGTCAAATTATGTAGTGGGATAAATCCCATCGGTAGAAAGTGAGTGTTCAAGAAAAAGATGAATGTAGTAGGTCAAGTAAAAAATTTCAAAGCTCCTCTCATAGAGAAGGGATATTCCCAAGTCGAAGGACTCAAATTCAATGCTATTTTTTCCCCCGTTACAAAATTAACTTCTATTATACTACTAATGTCTTTGGCTATAACATTTGATCTTGAAATAGATAAAATGGATGTGAATACAATGTTCCTACATGGCGACCTAGAAGCATAAATCTACATGAAACTATCTGAAGTATTTGTAGTAAAGGGGAAGTAATATCTAGTGTGCAAATTGAAAGATCCCTTTCTTGGCTTAAGCAATCCACAAGGATGCGGTATCAAAAGGTTGAAATGTACATCCTTATTTTGTATGATAAGAAATGTTGATCATTATGTATATTCCAATTAAGAAGGTCAACATTTCATATATGTAGCATTGCATGTCAACAACATGTTGCTAATTGGAAACAACATGGAGACAATAAATGAGGTAGAGAAGAAGCTATCCTGCAATTTTGACATGAATCATATTGGTATCATATCGATGCAGCGGAATTCATTGTGGGAATGGGGATCGAGAGAGATAATGTAGTTAAAAGTATTTGGTTGAACCATAGGAAACATATTGAAAAAATCTTGAAGCGTTTCAACATGCATGATTGAAAACCTATTAAGGTGCAAATTTTTGTGGGAGAAAAGTTAATTATTGAACAATGTCCAAAACATAGGAAGAAATAGAGGATATGCAACATGTTTCCTATACAAGTGTTGTTTGTATTATAATGTATAAGATAGTATTCACTCAACAAGACATTTCCCATGCAGTGGATGCAAAGGTAATTGTTGATCAATGTCCAAAGACATAGGAAGAAACAAAGGACATGACATGTGTTCCATATGAAAGTTTTTTTGGTATTCTAATGTATGTGATGGTTTTCACTCGACTAGACATTTCCCATGCAGTGGAAGTGTTGAGAAGATACACGTTGAAACCTAGAAAATAGTACTAAAAAAATGTCAAGAGAGTGTTCAGGTATTTCTATGGCACAAAAGATTATGTTATATGCTACCAAGGGAAATATGGAGGTGACAGTGAAATATATGTACATGGATTTTTTAATACTGAAAGGGCTAGAAATATGGATCGATGAAGGTCGAACAGTGGATATGTGTTCAATTTGTTTGGTGGACCAATTAGCTAGATGAGTAAGTGACAAGCATTCATAGTCTTGTCAAGAACAAAAGTTCAATACATGTTAGCCACTAATGGAAGCAAATAAAAAGTATGGATGAAAAATATGTGTTCAAATATTGGGTTTGAGAAAAGAGATACAAAGATAAATTGCAAAATTCAAAGCACAATATTTCTAGAAAAGAACCTCAGTAATTATTCCAAGATGGAGCATATTGATGTACAATACCTTTTCGTGAGAAATATGGTGGAAATTAGCAAGGTGTTGCTCGAGAAAGTAGGCATGTTGGAAAACATAATAGACTCTTTGACCAAGTATGTGAGTGTTGTGAAGTTCTCTTTGTGTAGAGAGGCAGTGGGAATTTTTTCCATGGGTCTATGAATAAAATTTTAGGTCCTCTTGTTTTAGCAAAGAAGACAACAAGTGGGAGAATGTTGGGTTCTTATATTATTTGTAGTAAAAGTTGAAGGTCAAATCTAACCAGTAAAATTCAAATATGAAGTGATCAAGAGAAATTTGAGAGGTTATTTGACAAGAGGTCATCAGGAGGTCATGTGACAACCAAATGAAGAAGCAATGGAGGTCAACTAATAGTCGACTATAACAAAATCGTGAAATTCACGAGATTTGTAGTCAATGATATGCATGGATTTCTGATTTTTTTTTGGGCACCATTCTTTAGGTTTTTTCCTACTGTAAATCCTATACATAATCCATGTTGTATTTGTATTAAATTGATGTTGTAGTTTATCTTCATGCTAATCTTTTAGCAGAAGGTTATTGGTCATGTAGATCTTGAGCCAAATTGGCTGCAAGGTTGTTATTGTGTAATAAAGAGGGTACAATGGAGATTATGTTTTAAGTGTAGACCAAGGTTATCCATGTAACCCTTTATTCTAGATGAATACGAAAACAAGAGAGAATGACACACAATCAATATTGCTTTTCCCGTTTGGGTTTCTAGTGTCAAAATATATATGTAATGTGTGATTGTGTTGTCATGTAATTTCCTGTTTAAATATTTCTTCTT